>JASDQU010688259.1:42254-53509 GCA_032191745.1 Picea mariana
GCTCTAAAGTAAATGTGTTACCCAAGAGGACATGGAAATATATGGGAGAGCCCACATTAGTATACTCATATGTTCGACTGAAACTAGCAAATCAAGGTGACAGGGTTCTACCAATTAGAAGGCTAAAGGGTGTGACAGTAGATTTGGATGTAGTGCACATTGAAGCCGATTTTGAGGTGATACAAATGGTGGATGGAACAACACCTTATCCAACATTTCTTGTCTTATATTGGGTGTTTGACAACCAAGCCATAATAAACTTGAAGACAATGAAGATGAGATTCGATTAAGGAGAATATAGATTTATTGCACTACTAGACCCATCAGAGGGAGAAAGGTTTGTAGAACTCACTTTCTTAGACCTGGAGGAAATCAACCAGTTATAAAGAACCACTGCGCGAGAAGAATATTATGTGAATCCAAATGTAGATGGAGTACTTAGTTGGAGAAGCATCACATCATGTGCTTCAGACTCAAATATAGGGTTGGAGAATTGACAACAAAGATTACATGAAGTATCCACAAGAAGGTGTGCAATAATAGATCGCACAGTAAGATAGGTAGGTATAGAGATAAGATAACCTCTCAGTTTTCATGGGGTGAATGAATTAGAAGAATTCCTAACAAAATATGGAGATGAAGTGTTAGAAAATTAGATGCTCTTAGCTCTGGACATAACACTCAAGGCAACACATGCAATATGGAGGGGTGCACACAAAGAGACAATCAAGGATTGGTACCAATGTAAGCGATTACTATGCATTAGATTCATCACAGAACAAGGAAGAAATGAACTACAAAGATATGATAGATAGGGGAAACCAACATAACACTTGGAGAAGTGAATAGCACTATGGAAAATGACTTTGTGGGACCAATTAACCCACCAAAAAAGAGGTTAGGAGCAAGGTATATCAATACTATGACAAAGTACTTAACGATATGGGTAGAAGAAACACCAGTAAAATATTGTAACACATAGAAAACAACACACGTCATGTTTGAGCAAGTGATCAATAGATTTGGATGCCCAAGGATTTTGATGAGTGACCAAGGCACTCACTTCATCAATAGTACTATCAAGGCTATGACTGAGGAGTTTGAATTATATCATCAAAAGAGTACACCATACCACCCTCAAGAAAATGGAACACTGGAATCCTTTAATAAGATCCTAGAGAATGCTTTGAAAAAGATCTCCAATGTCAACAAGGATGATTGGGATTTGAATATACCAACAATATTATGGGAATACAAGACTACATGAAAAACATTTGATAGGAAAGACACCATTCAGATTGGTGTATGGACAAGAAGCAGTTGTTCCATTAGAATAATTGGTACCTAGTTTGTGCATAGCAGTAATCACGAACATGACAGAACGAGGCATAGTACAATAAAGGCTAAGTTATCGAATGGATATGGAAGAAGATAGGATTCTAGTAGGATTTCACCAAGAAGTACATAAATCAAGGGACAAATCTTGGCATCAAAAATATATTAAAAGGAATAATTTCAAGGAGGGAGACCTATTCTTGGTGTATGACAGTAAATTTCTTTAGCACCTAGGAAAATTCAGAATGCATTGGTTGGGACCATATGAAGTGAAGATTGTCACATAAGGGGGAGATGTACAATTGCAAGATTTAGGCGGTACAAAACTTAGAGGAATGATCAATGGGACTCAACTTAAATTGTATCAGGACAATGGACCTACTAGTACTTAGAATGTTACCACATAGTAAGAAAGTATGTATATAGTGTATTATAGTAGAAGTAAGTAAGAGAAAATGATAAAATCAAATAAAACAAGAAAAAGAAGAAAATCCTTAAAAAGTAAAAAGGGGATAAAAATAAAAATAGATCGACGCACATGGGAGGTCTTGGTAGAATAGAATTGGTGGAATGGAACAATGTGCTACAAGGAAACTAGGGTTCAAAAACACTGCGTGCAAAAGAGAAGTTAACGTGTAGAAAGGTATAATGCACAAGAAACACCGCAAAAAGTGAAAAAGAGACAGACAACTATCAGTGCAACACAACTATCACTTATTCATCCCACTATAAAGTCGAAAAAAGGGGGGGAAGTGACCCATTGTGTTATTTGTTAAGGAGAAGAACGCAAAGCCAAGTGGATGAGCAATAAAGTGTGAATTTGTGCTACTATCTGTCGATTTGGAAGCTTGTATTTTGGATGTCATCACCATGTCACCACTGAGGGTTAGAGCATCGAGTAGAACCAGACGAAACACATGGAGTAGCACTCGGGTGCCATCAACGAAAACAAATGAGATGCCCATAGTGGTGGATGTGGATGAAATTCACACGCCGGATTATGATCAGACCACATTGCATGTGGAGAGGAGAAGGAACCTGCATAGGAGTCTGAGCATCCCAAAGAGGACACCGAAGAGACAGAATCCAACACGTCCAGGGGAAAAGGGACACAACAAGAAGAACCAACCACAGGTTTCACACAGTAGGGTAGAGAGTCGGAACCAGAGCATGAAATAGAGTAAGAGGCCATACTAGAGGGTGGGTTGTTGTCACCACAAGGGAAGAAAAAGGTGCGAGAACAGAGTAGTACAGAGGGAATATAATGTGTATAGGAGGATTCAATAATGATGCCGAAAATTCCCAAGGGAGTGAAGACTGATGATAACATGGTAGGAGGATTCAATAGCCTTAAATAAGCCAACCATGATGTCTGAGATTCCATAAAGCTCCCAAATTTGGAACCACATAGCTACCTATAGAGAAGAGGAGAAGGCCCATCAGGCATGCCACCATTGGAGCCTATGCAGTGGATCCTAGGACTATACAACACTGATATCATAAACTTATTAGAAATACCACACTTCGGGCATGGGAAACACATAAATGGATGTGTCAAACGGTTGTTAGAGAGGGTGCACAAAGGCATATTATGGATGGATAGGTTAGTGCCTATCAACATCAACCTCATCGCAGCAATTATAGGGCTACCCACATATGAAGAGAAGCCAAAACAATACCTAGAAGACAAAACTAAGGAGAAATCCATCTCAGATGAGATCAAAGAAAAGTATGGCATAGAGAGGGGTAACAGAGGTATCAAGATCAACGACATCAATGGTCCTAGGAAACAATTTGCAACAAGAATGCTCTATTGCAAATTAATATGCAAGTGTCGAAAAGAAGAAGTGCTTCTAGGAGTAGTAGTAACTGCGACATAGTGCACAAAGGGGAGCTTGATGAGATGGGGCCCTTATCTACTGAACTCATTTATTGAACACTACAAGGATGCACAAGAATGGGGCTCTGAGTTCCACTACTGGTGGTTATTCATTCTCATTTCACTTATGGGGTGGCAGGAACCCACATACAACATGCTCCTGCCAAGGATGGGAAAATGTGGTGCAGGGCACTACACATCCCTTCGCAGTTCACCTAATCCAAAAACAAAGAAATTTAACACTGACATCTTCATGATGTACTTGAAAAAGATCCAATATAGAGTCACATAGACATGGATGATTCCCATAGAAACTATCCAAGATTTTGGAAAGATAGAAAACCTCTAGGCATCGTGCCATAGTATGTGGCTAAAAGAAAGATAGATTCAACTAAGGAGTGGCTACAGATGAAGTATTGCGTAACAATGCAAGATATCCGGATGGAGTTCAAATAATGGCCTGAAGAGTGGAGGGTGCTCACAATCCCAATTATAGTGCCAGGAGAACAAACAAGGACATAGGACAAAACAATCCCTATGCAACATGCAGGAACAAACAAAGAAAGCACCAAGAAAAATACGTCACAGGGCCAGGAAGGGGAAAAAACTCCCATCAAAAATAAAACCAGAACGAATAATCCATCCCAACGTTGTTCTACATAGGGATCATCGAACACAGAGTGAACAATATGAGAAACAACATAACAAGTGTGCGTAGAGAAAAAGAATACATAGACACAAGAAGTCTCAATGGAGGAAGGAGAAGGGTAGGATATTGGCATGGATACATAGATGCTAGAGGTATCTGATCCATCACAAGCCCAAAGGAAAAGGCTAGGGGAGCAAGCAAATGGCACTAGGAAGAACGAAAAGACCCATGGAAACATCATTGATGCAAGACGACATCGATTTGATAGCCATGATAGTAGAGGATCGACTGTCAAACATGTGGGAGAATGTCTAGAACCATAAATCTTCAATTTTGGAGAAAATCCAAGAGGTGAAAAATGCGCTGGAGCAGTTAAAGGTCAAAATAGAGTAGCAACAACAAAAGACAACAACACCAACAAAATAAGGGGTACCGATGGGAGAGACAATGCAAATCACAATGCAGGGGAGTGTAAACTTCAAGATTACTCTTGACATGATGTTCATGGGTGAAGAGACAATGCAGAGGTCGATGGGAGAGATTAATATGATGGAATTGGTGTTTCCCAACATTCCAACTAAAGAATTGTATAAATTATAGGTGACCATCCTGCAGGAGATTCATTCCATAGCAAGGTTGGATGCAACGAAATTACAATTGGTGCAGGAATAAAACACCTCACTGAAGGAGGCACTTATCCAGGAAGGGTAAGAGAGAAAGATAGCATTGAAAAAAGTGGAGGATATGAAGAAAAAAATAAGTGGAGTATTTCAATCCATTCCCGACAATGCAGAATCAAAAGAAGCATCTTCTGAAAAGAATATGAGAAAAATAGAACAGACCCTGGAGCAATATAAAGAGAAGATCAAGGAATTGGAGGAGCACACAGTACCTATGACTCCTCGAGTAGTCCGAGCATAAAGAGAGAAATATGTGACAACAACTACAAAAAACATTGTGCAAAACATACATAGAGTGGCATAATTGTTGGAAAAGAGCGGTTAGTTATGGACACAACTACTAGAGGATGGGAGCCTACAAGAGATGCAAGAAAAGGAAGATGAATTGCATGCAACAATGACATGTGTCAAGCAAGGACATAGGAAAATGTCACTTCCATATAAGATCAAGACTGTCACAGAAATGAAGAACCTTCAGGCAGAAGAAAAAGTGGTGTGGGCACATAAGATCACACGTCAGGCCTAGTTGGAGACCCTACAAGAAAAGGCAAAAAAAATTATCATGGAAATCGACACAACAAAAGCACACCTCTAATAGATAGGATTGGAGGAGGGAGAGATATTATGACCACCTGTCACCGCGTAGGTGGTCGAATCCATGCCATAAAGGAGTATCTAGCCTAAGGAGAACTGCCAATGAATAAAAAATATGGATGAAGCACTGACACAAGCAGTGAAATATGATGGAGTTAGGTAGTGACTCAGTATGAGTCACAATGTTATTGTTGGGGGCCTGTTGGGTGCAAGCCCAAGTTTGAGGAAAAGTGGCATGTGCAAGACAGATGCACATCTAGGAAAATAAGTACATGCAAGACATATGTGCATGCAGGAAAGGTGGCATGTGCAAGATAGACGCACATGCATAAGAGGAAAGCATGTGAGGCACGCATGAAATAAGACCTAGCCATGATAGGGTTAGGGTTTTGGTAAGAATATGTAATGGTTGGTAAACCAAAAACATGTATAACTAGGTACCTAGGAGGTCTAGGTCGGGAGCTGTGTTTTGGTCAGTGTTACTATGTTGTTCGAAGCGAGACTAACTGTAAATAGCTACAGAGAGGAAATAGGGTAGATCTTGAGGATTAGATCACAGGTTGAGGAGCCTAGTGTGGTCTAGTCCGCCTCATTGTAGATCTTGACCCACTGATGGAAAGGTGTAATGCACATGACACTCTAGTTTCAAAAACACCATAATAAAAGAGAAGAATAGTTGAATCTTTGTGGGCGTAGCCTAGGAAGGGTGAGCCACAGTAGATCATGTGTTATGTTATTGAATATTGAGTATTTCCTTTACTAACAATGATTAGATGTTAGATAAATGCGTGAATGACTAGGTAGATCTACTAGTTTACATGCATGAATAAGAATGACATGGTATTCAATATAAGTTGAATGTTAAAGTAACAAATGAAGATCACAGATTTTAATCCCAGATCCCCACTCATTCCTAGGCTATAAGCACCTGAGAGTTGCAACCACCAATAGAAATATCTCGGGTGATACTGTGCAGTGCACTTTGTGTAATGCGTTGCCTTCTAGTGTACCAGAGGGGACGATAGTTTTAAAGGGGTTTTTTTGGAAACCATGATAGACCTAAACCTAGGTCAGTCCAAGAAAGGTAGCAAGATAAAAGCAAAAACCCAACATTATCCATCTTCATTTAGTTTGTTTCTAAACAACCATTTTGTACCAATCACATTTTTTTCCTTCAGTATTGGAACCAATTCCCATGTTTCATTCTTTTCTATTTGATTCATATATTCTTCCATGGCATTTACTCAAGGTTCATCATTACTAGCTTCCTAAAAGATGCTAGGTTCAACTATGGACAACAATGTTAGGTATCTATGTTTTGGTGTATGTGCCCATCTTCTTCCTCTGGCTTCTATTCCTACACTTTTATCTCTAATAATTTTTTCTGGTGGATGATTCTCCTGAACTTGGTGGTTAGTTGTCCTGGAGGGAATTTGAAATTTTTGCTGGTCATTTTCTTCTTGTTCTGCTTCTTTATGCTTCTCTTGTTGTTTTTGTTCTTCTTCTACTTCCTTCTCTTTAAAATTTTGTATTTCTTCTTTAATATTCGACACGTCTATTTCATTAGTCTTTACATTTATTCTTTCCACTATTTTTTTGAGTCTTAGATTGCAACATTTGTATGCCTTTATTTTTCTTGAGTATCCAACCAATATACCTTTATCAACTCCTGAATCGAATTTTCCAACTTTGTCATATTCTATTTTTATGTAGTACTTACTTCCAAATACTCTAAAATTATTGACGTTTGTTGGCCTTCCCTTCCATAACTCATATGGAGTTTTGTCATTTCTACTTCTAATCATTCCTTTGTTAAGAATATGAATAGTTATGTGCATTGCTTGTACCCAAAAGATGTTTCTTAACTTGGAATCTTTCAACATGCTTCTGGCCATCTCTGTTACTGTTTTGTTCCTCCTTTCAACAACTCCATTTTGTTGAGGTGCCCTAGCTACTGATAAATTCCTTTTTATTCCATGCTCTTCACCAAAATATATGAATTATTTTTATGTGAATTCACATCCATTTTTTTATATTAAGAACTTCATTCTCAAATCCATTTCATTTTCAACCATCTCCTTGAATATTTTGAAATGTTTGAATTCCTCTTATTTCTTCTTGAGAAAACAAAATCCAGTCACTCTTGTATAATCATCAATAGGTAGCATGGATTATTATTCTCTATTAGGTACTTTTGTTCTCATTGGTCCACATATATCAATGTGCATAATTTCCAATGGCTTTGTTACAGAGTATTCTTTGGATCATAGTTTAGGTCTTGTTTGTTTTCCATGTAGGTATTTCTTGCACATAGTATTGGATGGTTTTGAAATATCTRGAATTTCTCTTACCACTTCCTTTCTACTTATTTTGACAAGRTTTTCAAAGTTCATGTGACCCATTATTCTATGACAAATATAAATTTYATTTCCCCTTCCTAAGCAACATTTTACTTTTCGAATCTAATTTAAGATGTATATGTTGTTTGGAGTCCTTACTATTCTAGCAACCAATTTTCATGATCTTTCTTTCCTTATCTCACATTTCTTTGAGTCGAATAGAAGTGTGTGTCATTGGTCACACATTTGGCTTACACTTAAGAGATTATTGTTCATATTTTAGACAAGCAGGACATTTTATTCCCTAACATCTTTACTTCTAAGCTTGATGATAGCTTTTCCTGCAGTTTTGGCTGACTTGTCATTTCCAAACAAAATTGATCCATCTCTTTCTTTATTTAGAGTTGTAAATCTATCGTTGTCACATGTCATATGATTTGAGAAACCAATCTCAACGTACCAATGACTTCTTGAACTTTGGGCTTGTAGGGAAATATAATATTCTTCAACATTCAATTTATCTTTCTTCCTTCTCCATATTCTTGATGGTTATTTTATATGAATGTGAAAAAAATGTTTTGGTTCCTTCGAAGGAACAATAAATCTACAATCTTTCTCCATTTGTCTAAAATGGTTTCATTTATAACATTCTACTTCATCATTTAATGAGCCAAAATTGTTATAGGTTTTGTTATATGCTTCATGAGGTTTTCTAAGATGATTCATTCTACATTAGCCTTTATAATTGATTCTATTTTTGGCATAGGCTCTACATTTTATAACATTATGCCAAATTTTTTGATAGGAATAAGACAAACCAAGAAAAATATCTTGGTAGATGGATGTAGGAGATATTTTGAATGGTGTTTCTCTTTTGTAATCTTCTTCATGAGTTGTTTCCATAATTGGTTGCTAATTTTGAATCTGGATATTCTAGGTGGTGTCATTCTTTTGTAATATCCTTCTTATGTTCCTTCCATTTATTTGTTTTCTTCCTTTTAAAGAATGCATTATTCCTTCTCGATTGACATATGATGATTTTTGCATAACTCATTTGTTTTGCTTCATTTTCTATTGCCATGGAGCTTGAACCTTTCTCACTGTATCCTAGTCCATATATGTCATGGTATGGCCTTTGACTACTGATGATTTCATCCAATATTTTGGTGTTGTTTTGTTGCATGTATGTATTTTGAATCTCCTTCCTTAGTGAGACTATTTCTTCTTTGAATATCTCCTTTATTTTCTCCCTGTCTTCTAACTAATGTTTGAGTGTTTCTTCAATCCTTCTAGTTTCTTCTACTTGGATTTTTAGATTCATAATCATCTGCTGATATTATTCAAAGTTAGTATAATGAGAACCCTCTTTTAGCTTGAGTAATTCTCTCTTGAGTGATTTTTTTTATTCCTTTGTCTTCTAATTTCACTGAAGGCGTCGATTAGTTCTGCTTCAAGATCCACTTCCCCTTCATCTTCATAATCTTCTTCATCATTTTCAAATGCCATAAAGATTACATTGTATGAGTCACTGTCACTATCATTATCCTCATCCGATGATGAGCTATCCTATTTTGTGTACAGAATTTTCGTGAAGAATTTCTTTTTGTTTCTTTTCTTGTCTCATTTTTTATATTTCTCTCCTTTCTTGGGAACTTATTCTTCATTATTCTCTTTGTTCTTAGCATATGGAAATTTATTATAAAAATGAACAATTTTACCATACTTAAAACATTTGAAGGGAAGATTACCTTTGTACTTTTCAGGTCCTTTCTTTAACTTCCTTACAAAGTTCACCATTTCTTCATTTTCATCTGAATTATCACTGAAACTATAGTCTGACTTTGGATTTTTCTTATTCTTCTTTGTCTTCTTGGATTCTTTGAATGTTTCTTCCTTCCTGGATGGTTTTTCTTGATATGTTATCATTTTATAAGCTGTAATAATCCCATGTAACTCATCCATGCTCAACGTAGCAAGATATTATCTTTATTCTAGGGATGAAATCTTAGGATCAAATCTCATTGGAAGAGACCTTAGTACCTTTTGAAAAATGTTTTTTTTTTTTTTTAATTTCTTCTCCCAAACCTTTAATAGAATTTACTATCTCATCAACTCGTAGAAATTAAGCTGCAATATCTTCATCTTCCTTCATTTTCAACTGTTCAAATTGACCTCTGTGATTTTGAATCTTGGACACTTTAACTTTTGCATCTCCTTCATAAATGTTTTGAAGTTTCTCCCAAATATCCTTCGGAGAGTCAAAATGCATAACCTTCACATGAAATGACTCACTCAGTCCATTCCGAATAGTATTTTTGGCCCTTGAGTTGTTTTCATCAAGTTTCTTTCCATCCTTTTACTACTACTTTTCAGACATCAAATCCATATGCTTGAACATATGTTTTGTTCTTCTACTCCATAACGAATAGTTCTTTCCATTAAACTGTGGTATTCCAATATTAGCAAACTCCACGATCTTCATTCCAATGATTATATTAATTATAAAGGACCCATTGTGATAAATTTTATCCCCATTTTGTGGATAACTAAGGATATTATGTCTCGAATCCCTCATGTTCCAGATATGGAGTGTCGAGAGACTACTTGACCAACAATATCCTTTTGCACAGATGGAAACCATTCTCACCACCACAAAGGTTGCATATTTTTAGATGGCATCCAACACATGAGATGGATTCTAGAAGGAAGTGGGCCTTTCTCCATGAGGTACAAATCAGTATTATGGTCATCATCATTTCAATATTTAATCCATTTAAGTATGGTGTATCTTATATTTCTCTAGGTTTCATGATATATGCTTGGACATTATGCTCTTTTCCCTACTTCACCTTGGTGGTTGAAATTTTTCCCTAGTAAGTGGTCTTCCTTGGGAATGGGTTTTGTAATAGGAACTCCCTTGAAGAGCCATTTTATCATTCCTGAACATACTAACCACTTTCCATCACTATTTCCCCCAATTTCCTTATCTCTTGGGATTTTAGGGTGTATTGAACCAAGAAGGTATTATCCCTCATTCTATGGCAAGAAGGGGCTGAAGGCCCAGAGGGATTGATGTTGGTTAAAATACAAAATCCTATGTTGGATGAACCTTCTAGATGCTCTGCCCAAGGATCACCTAAGAATGAAATGAAATTCTTATCTTTGAGAAAGGGGGACACACAATAAAATATGATTAAGAATGCTTAAAAGGTTGGTTGTAGGATATAAGGTCTCATCATGAGCCAACCTATCATATCCATGAATATCTAGTGGTATTACATTACCATTATCTAGTCACCAAGCTAGGGTAATGGCTCTCAGTTGCATGGATGAGAGAAATGGGGTCTCATCACGAGTCAACCTTCTCATTTCCACTAAGTGTTTGTGGGTGACATTTCCATTAACTGGACACCACGTCAGGGCATTGGCCTTCAACCTTTCCTTAAAAATATTAAATAATGAAAGAATGGAAAATAATTAGCTTGGAAAAAGTGCATTGTGGACGAAGGTACCACACACTCTCTACAAAGGCACCCATGAATGAGACACTGCGATTTGTTGTATGTCAAGAGCCTTATGACCATTGAGTCTTGAACCTAACTACTTCACCCAATTTACATGGCTTAGATAAGGATCTCTTGGACTCTCCTTGACCTAGGACAAGATCTATTCAATAGGACACCTCGTCAACCCTCCAATATTAAAGCTTGACAAGTCGCATAATGTCTTTGAGAGCTTAATTGTTTGATATAGTGATCTTTGATGCAAATTCTTAGGTG
>JASDQU010688261.1:10517-25616 GCA_032191745.1 Picea mariana
GGTCACTCAAATGGAACATTATTTTTCTTTGCATGGCATTACTGATGAGTTGAAAAGAATTCATTATGGTGTTCTCTTTCTAGATCATGAACACTATAAATGGTGGAAATGGAGTGAAAATGCATGCCAAGGGTATGTTTCTTGGACAGAACTTGTGGCATAGATTTATGAACACTTTGAAACAAACACCCACCATTTAGGCTGCTTGACCAAGTTGAAATAGTCTGGCACAATGGAAGACTTTATAATTGCCTTTGATCACTTGGTTTTCATAACAGAGGGCATGTCCGATGCCTTCTTTAGGGAATGCTTTATCAATGGAATAAAGAATGAAATCCACACCCAGGTCCTCATGGCTTGCCCCCAGACTTGGTTGGAAGCTATTAAACACCCCAAAGAAGAACAATAGATTGTCTCCCCCAAAACAAAAAAACACTCCTTTACTCCTCGCCCTCCACCCACAAATCCTGTCCCTCCTTCTACTCCTCTTAAGGTCCAAAAATTAACTAGGGAAAAAATGGATGAACACCACTTCATGGGCGTTTGCTATAATTGTGATGATAAATATTTTTATGGCTATTTATGAGGATGTTTCTGATGAGGATGTTGATGTTTCCCCTATTGAAGAAATACCCCAAGCAGATGATCCTACTTCTCCCTTTGACCCTCCAAAAGTTGAATTGTTGATTTAATTGCTATATTAGTGTAGTCAACAATTTTTAGGTCATGAAATATGGGGGACATTGGGAAAATGTGCACATGAAAATTGGTCAGTACCACCTGAAATATCATATGTTTTCTATAGACATGGAAAGTTGTGAGATACTTCTCAGCACTGAATAGTTACACAATATCTGCCCCATTACCATGGATTTTAAGGACCTCACCTTTCAATTCCAACATGAGGGGTCACAACAATAGAAGTTCCAAGGAATCACAACAGGCTCACCTGAGATCATCAACTCCCACTGAATGGAAAAACTACTAAAAAAAGGTCATTCTGAAATTATTTCCCAACTCCATTCTATTCAAGACGTTGAGACACCCTCTATGTATCTTGGCCTCCAATCTATACTCTCCCGACAAAAAGATATTTTTAACACCCCTCATGGAATTCCCCCTTCCCGTGGCATCCATGATCATTCCATTCCTATATTCCAAGGAAATCTTTCTCCCAATGTTTTCCCCTATTGTCATCCCTTTGTCCAAAAAAATGAAATTGAGAAAATTGTTCAAGAATTTCTATATGAGGACCGTGTTATCCATCTGAGTACCAATCCCTATTCTTCTCTAGTAGTCATGGCACTCAATAAATAATGCACTTGGCACATGTGTTTTGATTTTTCGTTCCCTCAACAAAATCACAATCAAGGACAAATTTCCCATACCTGTCATTGATGACCTTTTGGATGAATTGAGTGGTACTCAGTACTTCACCAAACTTGATCTTCGTTCCAGGTACAACCATATATGTATGAAGGAAGAATACATTCCCAAGACTGCATTTAGAACTCATGAGGGTCACTATGATTTCTTGCTCATGCCCTTTGGCCTGTGTAATGCTCCATCCATTCTTCAAAGCCTCATGAATCATTTCTTTCATCTCTTCCTTTGTCATTTTGTATTAGTTTTCTTTAATGATATTATCATCTATAGTAAAATTTGGCAAGCCCATCTCGCCCATGTGGATCAAGTTCTTCATCTACTATCTAAGCACCAACTTTTTCTCAAACAATCTAAATGTGCTTTTGGATCCTTTGAAGTTGAGTACCTGGGTCATATTGTCAGAAATGATGGTGTATGGGTGGATCTAAGAAAATTGAAGTTATGAAGGATTTGAATCACCTCGAACTCTTAAAATCTTGTGTGGTTTCTTGGATTTAACGGGCTGTTATTGCAAGTTTGTTTAGAATTATGGAAAAATTACAACTCCTCTCATTATTCTCCTTAAAAAGAATTCATTTAGTTGGACACCGAAGCTTCCTATCCTCACACTACTAGAATTCACCAATAATTTTTTCCTGGAATGTGTTGCGTCGGGGAAAGGAATTGGGGAAGTCCTCATGCAAGGTGACTGACCTTTGGATTTCACTAGCAAACAAATTTCATAGTGACATTTGGGCCAATCAATCTATGAAAAGGAAATGTTGTCTATTCTACGTGCAATGGATTTCTAGCGTCCTTATATATTGGGACAATGCTTCCAAATTAAAATTGATTATTGTAGCCTAAAACATTTTCTGAAACAAAGAATCCCCTCCTCAGAGAAAAAAAAATGGGTGACCAAGTTGTTTGGGTATGATTATGAGATCATTTACAATAAGGGAAAATAAAATGTTGTTGTTCATGCTCTTTCAAAGAAATATGAAGACAAAGGGCCCCTCTTTTCCCTCTCTTTCATTGTATCCAATTGGATTCAAGCAGTTTGTTAGGAGTGGTTACACGATCCCAAAATTTATAGCCTGATCCAACAATTGCAACAGGATCCTCAGGATTCTCCAAGGTACTCTTGGTATAATGACGAGATTCATTATAAAGGTTGTCTGTATTTAAGAAAGTAGTTGAAACTTAAATCCAATATATTCTCTGAGATTCACTCTTCTCCCACAAATGGGAATTCAGGTTTTACCAAAACCTATGAACGGGTCAAACATTTTTTTTTTTTTCTGGGAAGGTATGAAGTATTGAATCCACACCTTTGTGGCTAATGTGATACTTGTTAATGCAATAAGGGAGAAATTGTCAAATCTCCAAGCACACTCCAATTGATCCCAATTCCACTTACTATTTGGAAAAATATTTCTATGGAATTCATTGTGGGCCTACCTAAATCGAACAATAAATCCATCATCATGGTTGTAGTATATCGTCTTTCCAAGTATGCTCATTTCTGTGCTCTTCAACACCCATTCAAAACATCCACATTGGCTCAAATTTCTATGGATAATATCTTCAAACTACATGACATGCCTCATTCTATTGTTTCCAACTGTGATCCAACTTTCACCAATTTTTTTTTGCAAGAACTGTTCATGCTACAAGGAACCTAATTGCATCTCAGCATAGCCTATCATCCCTAGATTGATGGACAAAATGAAGCTGTTAACAAGTGTTTGGAAATATATTTGAAGTGTTTTGCCTCTGACCGACAAACATAGTGGGATCATTGGTTACTCCTAGCTGAATGGTGGTACAACACCTCTTACCATATTGCCACTCGTATGGCTCCCTTTGAAGTTCTCTACGATCAAAATCCACCGTCAGTTCTCTCATACATGATAGGTGTTTCCAAGGTTCAGGAGGTTGAAAAAACTCTTATAGTCTATGCAGCCATTCTATATACCCTCAAAGAAAATTTGGTCATGGCTTAGAATCACATGAAGCAACAAGCATATCATGGTTGTTCAAAACATCCATTTTCTGAATGGGACCAGGTGTTTCTTTGTCTACAACCTTATAATAAAAATTCACTCAAAGTTGAACATTTTCAGAAACTCTCCCCCAAGTTCTATGGTCCTTATTCAATTCTCAAGTGAGTGGGGCCAGTGTCCTACTAGTTAGCTCTTCCCAGTCATTCTAAGCTCCATATTGTTTTCCATGTCTCATGCTTAAATAAAGTGATTGGAACTAAGTGTTAGACTCAAACCAACATCCTTGAGTTGGATGGAGAAGGATCCATTTGGTTATAGCCACAAGGAGTGTTGGACCAACATGAACATCGTCTCCGTCAGTGCACCATCAAGGAAGTTTTAGTTCAGTGGAAGGATACACCACCAAAAGATGCCACTTGGGAGTCAACTACCATTCTGCAACAATTTCCCCATATCAAGCCTTGAGGAAAAAACCATTTTTCAAGGGGAAGGGCATGTTAGGGACCTAACCTCCCTAACCCCTCATGTAGATAGAATACTATGTTTTCTATGTAATAAAAGCCAACATTAGTAAATAAAGCCTATATAATAATGTGAAAAAGTCTAATATAAGAAGACTTAATAGAAGCTTCCACTTCTAGAAATTACATCTTCCTCTAGAATGTTCTTTAGATGATAGAATTAGTATAAATACAAGTAGAAGGTGTGGGAAAGTTTTTTCTTGAGAATTATTGTAATAGAGCTCTTCTCTACTCAAGGTTTCCCCTCGAAGAGGAAAGTGAACTTGACTTTCTATCAATAAATGTATCATTGTTTGTATTTTTATTCTCTATATTTTATTGTTCTGCTAGTATTTGCTACAATATTTTGCTTTTGCTTATAACATAGTTACCAACTTAACGAGAACTCTATAAAGTTCTGGTTTTTTTGGGGGTCCAATTTTTTACCCTGTTTTTAAAAATGGTGCTACCGGTAGCACCCCCCCTCCGTTTTTAGGTGGTTTTCGATATTTTAAATTTTTCGATCCACAATGTTTCCACATTATTTTTTTAAATGCTTATTTTTCATCTATTTTCAATTTTTCAATTTTTTTTTTGTAAATTCAATGATGTTTTTAGTCATTTTTTCATGCTTCTTTCAATCTTAAAAATATTTTTTACCATTTACTTTTTTGAAGTTACGATTTTTCATATAATTTTGTCTCCTTAATTAATTTATTGTTCCATACTTTTTAAATATAGTGAAAACATCATTTTTAACACATTGCTTACCTTTACTTCAATAAATAAAAAAAAATTGTAGTTAAATAACACTATTTTTGAATATTTAGCAAAAAAATACACATTTTATAGCCATATGTAATTAAAAACCTATAAATTTTGGTACATATTCCTTAAAATAACATGTCAAATAAACCATTTTTATGGACATAATTGAACAAAAAAAGTATAAATTTTATAAAAAAATATTATTTTCTTTCATATTTTTATACATTTGAAGTAAAAAAATGACAACATTTAGTAAAATTTTCCAATGTATAGTGATTCACATACAAATAAAATGAAAAAAAAAAAACAATAAAAAGATTCATCACAAAACAACAATAGATACATGTTTATTCTTATTTTAAAATATGAAAGTCAAATCACTACAATTATAGCTCATAAAAAATTTGCAAAATTGAGCATCGTTTTCAAAGGCATCTTTAAACTAATCAACAATATCATATATCCCAAATTCATCATTCTCAACAAACAAATTATCATCTTCTTCGACGTCATTTTTTTCTTCCATTGTGTCATTTTGTTCTTCCATTGGTTCTTTGATAACTGCAAGTTCTCCAAAGTGATCCTTTCCAATCATTCCTCCTAATGGTACTTGAGGTTCCTTTGACAATTTTTCCACCTTTGATTCACTAAAATCTCCTTTCCTCAAGCCAACTTCTTTCATTTCATCTGGAAGAGATGGAATAACATTAATTCTTTGTTGAATAAAACTGCACTGCATTGGGTCATTTCCAATGGCTATGTGATTCCTTCCTTTTTGTAGGCAACACACTAATGTTGTACCTAATCACCAAATAAAAAATAAATAATGAAGTTAGATACTGTAAAAAGACCTAAATTAAAAATAATATAAGATTGACGTATGATTTCATAAATATTAGATCATAATTCTTACCTAAATCCAAGAACAAATCCAAAACCCAATCTCATTAATTTGAAAATTTATCTATAAGACAATTAATTAATGCTTGTGGTTTTTGATAAATGTTAACCATCTCTCCTTTCAAATATTTTTCCTCATATGTTAGCTTTCTAACCACATCATTGTATACCAATATACTTGATTTAGATTATTTTCGGCACGAAATGAGAGTGGAGATATAATAAATAAATGCACAGAGATATCGCAGATATCCAACAATATAATAGAAATGTATCAGAGATGCAACCATAAACACAGATATACAGTAGTACATGGTTTTTATTAATGAAAGAAATGTACAGAGACTATAAAAATACAGAGTGAAAGACTCGCTAGAATGGTGGCAGCTTATCTCTGAGAAGAGATGTGACGGCTACTCGCATTCACAAGAAGATGATTACAATGAGGCTCTGAAGAAATTTTTACAATCAACAGGAATTAAAAAAACCCTAGACATCCAAAAACCTTACCCTAGGAGATGAAGCGCCAAAAGTCATGTGGGCCCCGTTTGGGTAAGTTAGTACATCAACTTCCCGGGGTTGTAACTTTTGCATATGATCTCTGTTTTAGGCGTATGATAGCCCGTTGGAAAGGTATCATCGAGGAGATTCATTTTGGGGGATCAATCATGCCTTTGGATATCATTGAGAAGCTTGATATCTAAAAACCTTCATTTAGTCCCTCAAAATAGCCCCATAAGTTAAAACTGCTAAAAATAGTAAATGGCCAAAACTGTCAGAAAACTGTTTGAGCCAGTTGGAAAAATTGGGTGGCCACCGATAACCACCTGGATCAATACTACTAGGAGTCTCTCCACCATTTTCATTGGAAAGAATAGAATTATAAGAATCATCTTTTATCCAGGTTGCGAGATGTATACTCTCAAAATCACGTTTAAATGATTCTCTGTTGGATCTCTTAATATTAGGCTTGTGCTTGTAACATAAATAAATGCAAATTCAATTAACTTGTGAATTAATAAAATTATTTTATAATCTTAATTGCTAAAAATACACTGTCAATATCTTACCAAATAAACTGCATCCTTTTCTTTTCTTTCCCCTTGAAGCTTGATTGTACTAATCCTTGTTGTGTGTCTGAATGAAATACTAGAAATCTCCAAAATGGTGATGTTGTAACTTCTGTAAATCCCATAACCACTTTACTGAAATCTTGGTAAGGTTCAATATCATATCCAATGTTTTGGATATTATAACCATGAGGGATGTCCACAATAACTAGGGAGTATTCTTTTTTAGGAACAATATTTGCAAGCTTTTCACAATCACCTAATATCACTTTATATTGAACAGTGTCGAGCCCATTCCAAATGTAGTGATCAAGGGTGTCATCAAGTTGAACATTTTGAACATGTCTCCTTCTTTCTCTTTCAAACTTGGCTTTTTGAATAAAACTTTTGAAAGTTTCAGGTACTCCATCTGCATTCTTCTTTGGCATCTTTAATGAAACAAGCACACACACACGCACACATACACACACACACACAAACACATATATATTAAAATATAAATAAGTTAACTTACAAACGAATAATATGAATGCAATAAATCAACATACCTTTTTGAATGCAACGAAAAATTGTTTCAATACTGCTAAAGAGCTTGAATCTGGATAGTTGAGTTTAACGTCATCCCAACTTTCTTCATTCAACATCTTGACCATTTCCTCTTGTATTTTCATATACACCTTGTGACTAAATAAAACAAAAATAATGTTAAACTGATATGTTAAATTGAAAAATTTAATTTTCTTGTCCTAACATAAATAAAAATAACTCAACAGACTTACTTTTTAAATTCATCACACATTTCTTCCATTGACAATTCTCCTGACCTAACATGTAATAATATAGTTATGATAAGTTTATCATCCTTCACTCCTTGTATTGATCTCCAGGGTGTTATAGTCATATCATCAGGAAGATTTTTTATGTCAGGACTTGTCTTACTTGTGCCACATATCAATGGTTTATCCTCCTTAACTCTCTGATTTTTTATACTAATATTTTCCCATAGGGTGAAGATCTCATCTATCAAATCCCATACTTGTCCAGTTCTAAATCCCAATTGAAAATAATTATCCACAACTCTAAATATATCACTTCCTTTGCGATTTTTTTCTTTTGTATTTTTATCATCAAGTGGGAATCCTATTTCCATACAACATTGCTTCCGAAACTTAACATCAACATTTGATCTCTCCCCATGGCATATTTCAGAAAATTCATTATGGATAAATCTCACCCTTTGAATGAAGGTCATAGAAATTCTGTACTCATTGTCTGTGTTATGATCCCACGCCAATAATTTTTCTTCTGAATCTGTTAAACTGACATAAATTATGCATTTGACTGTCTCAAAAAGAGGATTATTGGGATATTCTTGCATCAATTCTCTTCTAGCCTCTGCAGAATGATTTCCTCCAATCACATAATATTTGTAGTCAAAAAATTTTGATCTATCAAATTCTTCCCTCGTAGGAACTTTCATTGGGTCAACAAGAACTAGGTAGTCAACCACATGTGCATATGGATTGTACCTAATCAATGCTTTCAAATTGTGAATATGCAAGTGATGCGGTTTTCTAATTTGATATTTTTCTTGCCCTTCTGTGGGTTTATAAAGTTGTTTCACATTCAACTGAAATGTGTGGCCATAATCAACTAATTTTTTCATCCCCATTCTATTTTGAATGGAATTTTTTGTTGTTTTAATAATACCATCCTCTAGATCAACACCTGGTGTTATTATTTCTCTGCTACCTTTATGAATTTCACTATAAGACTCTAAGCTAACGATGGCTACTTGAACGTTATCAACATTTGTTTTCTTTCTTTTATGATTTAAATGTGTTTCATCTAAATATTTAATTTCTTCATAATCAATAGGAATAGACTCATCATCAACCATATTTCTTTTGCGTTTATCTTGTTTGTTCTTTTTGCGAGAAGGAGTGATAAACTCATTTGGACCAATCTCAACAAAATCTTCATTTGGAGTTTTTTCATTTTCAAATGTAACCCTTTAGGATTTCTAGAATGATGTTTTTTCTTTTTTCTTTCATGTTCTTCTCTGTCTACTCTTGTAGGTTCAACCTCCATTACTTTATGTTTCTTTTTCCTTCCTTCTTGTGTCTTTTCAATATGAAAAGCGTTGATAACATCCATGATATCATTCTATGTAGAGTAAATCCCCACTAACATATGTGAAAGTCGTTTAGTAAAATCCTATAAAAATAAAATATAACATTTTCATGTTAAATAAAATTAAAACATTACCATGATACTAAAAATAATAAATGACACAAAAATAGAAATAAAAAACTTATATTGCCTTTTTCATTGTCATAAACGATGGATGCACATAATTATGAAAAACATTCATTCTTGTTATAATTTCTCAATTTGAAACAATATCTAAACTTGATATAAGTTCTCCCTTGTTTGACAAGTGCATAAACAATATCTGTGGTTATCACCAAACATATATCTCGTAACAAGCCAAGTCCCTGATAATTTCCTTGCACATGTTCTAATTCAGCACAATACAAATATATATGATCTCCATTGTTTCCTTGCTTGTCTTTAACAAACCAATAATATTCTTGTTTGTTTTCACCTTCCACATATTTCCACTCTCTAACATTCTTCATTGCATTTGATAGCTCAGGTGTTAAGATACCATTTTGTTGCCTAACATTCATGGAGGTTCTAGATGCATTTTGAGATGCCATTATTGTAGGTTGTGATCCATATATATTCATAGATAATCTCTTTCCTTCCATTTTCCTATTAAGATAAAAATAATAAAATTAAGCCTTTCACATTATAATAAACTAAAAAAACCAACATTGAATATTTTTTTTTTGTAAGTTAAAAGATATATTAGATCCTTCTTAAGCAACAAAAATTACAACTATCATGTTATACCATGAGGCTGTGGCAGCATTGCCCAGGTGGGAAACCAATGCTTCCACACGACCATTAAGGTTCAAAGTGTCCATGAAAAACTTACAAACAAACTGTAAAGAGCATAAATTGTAAAGTACTTGATCTATGTTTCCACGCAGGGAAAAAATCATGTAAGATAGACTATCCATGCATGATTCAAAAAAATGAAAGGAGCTAAAAATGTATACCCCTAGAACTAATAAGCCACGCAAGTAGAAAAACTTGTAAATTATGTTGTCTGGAGACATAAAACCTTGGGACACCTGAGCAAGAGGAAGCTATCTAGAGCTGGGGTTGGTCTGCTGCTCGTTCCTTCTGTCTTGCGCATTGTCCTTTCCTACAGAACCTGTGTCCAGAGTAATTTGCCTGGGATCCTGTAGAAGAGACATCAAGAGCTCCTCACGCTGAATCCGATCTGCTTCCATGTTCTGCATCTCTTTGATGGCACCATTGATGTCCTTAATTTCATGCTTAATGAACTCCAAAGATTCCTTCAGAGATTCCATCTCAGCGCAACGGGTGCAAGAAAATGAAGGTGGAGGGGGTGTGGGTGAATCAAAGGATGAGGAGGGGGAGTCAGGAGAGGGGAGGGGGGAGGATGAAGAAGAGAGAGGGGCTGGCGAAATGGGGGGAGTAGATGGTGGAGGAGGACGAGGTGGAGGATGGTGAGGAGATAGTGGCTCCGGCTTGAGCTTTGAAGAGAAGCCCAGGGAATTTCCATGGCTATCGAACCATTCAACTCTACAGGCATAAGGAGAAGATAAGGGAGGTAAATATGGAGTATTGGCTCATTCGGGAGGGTGGTTCGGAGAGGTGGCACGAGTTGAGGCCATGGGAAGCTCTGTGGTGGAGGCACGAGTTGGGTCCTGAGGAAATATTTGGAGAGTTTTCTTGCCATGGCCTCTCAAGCCTTTGCCTCTTGTTTCATACTAGGCCGCCCCCCATTTATATTTACCCCGAAGGTGAGGCGTCAGGAGAAACACCGAAAACAAGAGGTGGATCTTGAGGTAACTGATGGGTGAAGGAGAGGGTTTGAGCCAGAACCAAGCACAAAAGTGGACTGAAGGATGAGTTCTAGGCGCGGGAGGCCAAGAGCGCCAAGGACGATGGAAGGGCAGATGAAATTAGAACTAGAGGCAAAGAAGTAGATAGTATGGAGGAGGAGGCTAGGACGCTAGAGGATGAGAGCTCAAATGAGCCATAACAATCCAGAAATCGGGCCTAAAACCACTAAACCGAGCAAGGTGATGGGACTGGGCCTGCATCTAGCCCATTTCAATTATCAATCCTGCTAACTGGAGTGCCAAAACATTAAATGAAGCTAAGTGCAATTGAATGCAATGGAGCGTCGGTCGAGAATTTAATTGCATGGATTGAAGGCTGAGGTAAGTGTTGGCTGAGTTGGTGCGAGGTGGCGAGAGTTGTGGCCAGGTGTCCGCCCATCTGGCCTTCTGCTTGTCATGTCCGATATCACCCCATTTGGGGTAACAACATTGAATATAAAAACTAATTTAAAAAAAAAGAAATTTGTTTTTACCCATATGTAAACATTTTTAACCCATGGAGTTATTGGGCTTATGCCAGGACCATTCCTTGGCCATGGGGGCTGGGGTGATGCTCGACATCTCCCTAGCCTGACCAACCCCGTGGCCACGCCCATGGGGCTAACCCCCTGCGACCAAGTCATGGTCCGAGACCGTGACTTGGCCGCGGGGGGCCAACCTTGTGGCCAAGCCGTGGGCGTGCCTATGGATTGGCCATAGGGCTGGTCGGGCTGGGGCGATGCCGGACATCGCCCCAGCCCCCCCTGCGGCTAACGCATAAACATTTTCCAGTAACCACCATGGGCCAAAACTAATAAAATTTAAGTAAAAAAAAATAATTTTTTTTTTTTTTAAACTATACCTAAATTTGATTTTTTTTTTTTTCAAAAAATCTTAAGGATTTTGTTAAGATTTTTTGAAAAAAGTCTCAAATTTTTTAAAAATTTGGGTATTTTTTAGAAAAAGTAGAAAACATCTAAACAAATTTAAGGTTTTTTAATTTTTGCATGAAAAAATATTATGTGATTCAAAGATAATCTTATAAACCTCTGAAATGCTAGAATCCTTTACCAAATACTACTCAAGATATAACACAATGTAAAAAGATAAAACATGACTGTGTATATATAACACATATGATATAAATTACTATTAATATAACGAATGTGGGATAAATAAAAATTAGGTATGTTGTCTACATATATACCTAAAATTATATGGATCATCAATATGTTTAATAAATGTGGGATAAATAAATAAACATGATAAATATTGTATTTAACATGTAAATAACAAAATAAAAGAGTAAAAATTGTTTTTAATTTTTAAGGAAAAATAAGCGAAGAAATTTGGCGGGAAATTTTGGAGGGAAAAATTTGAGGGGGAAATTTTGGAGGAAATATTTTGGGGTGAAATTTTGGGGAATATTTTAGGTGGGGGAATTTTAGGGGGGGAATTTTGGAGGGAAATTATATATATATTGGGTGGGGGGGTATTTAGAGGGAAAAAATCACTATGCATGTTATAATAATGTCATAGGGAGGGTGAGCATTTATATCATTCTATGTTCTCAGAGAGAAGGGATGGCTTCATCAGATAAAAATGATTTTATTTCCGAGACATCAACAAATTGTTCGCATACCTCTTCTGTTGGAACTAGGAAATGCGATAGGGATGTTTGTAATGCAAATGAGGCGTCATATTTTCCAGCTAGTCAGAATTTTGATCATAGTGCAAGCAATTTTATTCAACATGTTCCTCATGAAAGTCCTAAATCAGAGGACTTTGAAGGCACCAATGATGAAGAGGAGGAATATGATGATGACAAATCTAGTCAGCAGTTTAATAATAATGAAAATAATCAGAATGTAGGTCAAAGTTGAGACTATGATCAACGTTTCAATGATCGGGATGCAAATTTTTCTCCAAGTGAGGAGTTTCAAGGTACCGATGAATATTTCCAAGGTAACGATGAATATTTCCAAGGTACCGATGAATATTTCCAAGGCACTAATGAAAATGATGGAGAAATTCCCTCAAGTGGAAATTTTAAAAGCAGTGAAGATGATTATGACAATGGTGGACACTTTTTCCCGATTAGGGAATTTAAAGATAACAATGTTGGTGATTATGAATTTCCTCCAAGTGAGGATTTTGAAGGTATTGATGAAGAGTTTCCTCCAAGTGAGGATTTACAAGGCATGAATGAGGATGATGAAGAATTTCCCCCAAGTGGGGATTTTAAAAGTAATGATGACGATTATGGCAATGCTGGACAGTTTTTCTCGAATGAGGAATTTAAAAGAAGCAATGTTGGTGCTAATTATTTCCCTCCAAGTGAGGATTTTCAAGGTACCGATGAGGACAATGAAGATTTTCCTCCAATTGATGATTTTCAAGCCAGTAATGAAGATGATGAAGAATATCTCTCAAGTGGTGATTTTCAAAGTAGTGAAGATGATTATGCCATTGGTGGACACTCTTTCCCAAGTGATAAATTAAAAATAAACAATGTTGATGTTGATTTTCCTCCAAGTGAGGATTTTCAAGATACTGATGAAGGTTTTCAAGGCATTAAGCAAGATGGTGAAAATTTTCACTCAAGTGGGGATTTTGAATGCAATGAAGATGATTATGTCAATGGTGAACACAATGTTGATGATGATTTTCCTCCAAATGGTTATGTTGATGATGATGTTCTCAATCATTCAACTGCAACAAATCAAGGTGATCGACATTCTCTAGTTTAGTCTCCTGACAATGTTTTTCTTGATACTCCTTGTGGTGATAAGGAAAATCCTTCTAGTGAGGATGATGAAATAATGGAGACATTGAAAAGAAACATTGTGTCTAGGACCAGGATTAGACCTTTTTATATCAATCCAAATCATTCTAGTTATACAAGGTCTAGGAAAACATTTCTCACTAAATCAATTTCCATAAGTGAATTGATTTCAAGTGATTGTTGTCAAAATAATTGTTTGAAAAGCATGGACTACATGTATTCCTTAAATAAAAGGAAGACATATTTGTCAATGAATAAGAGCATGCAAAATTCATATTTGACAGGGTGCATGATATCCACCAATATAGGATATGATTATCGCATTGAGAATATTTTACTTTGCAGAAAGGCTTTCAAAAAAATTCACTCAATTGGTAATCTTCGTCTATTAAGAATCCAGACAAGGTTGGAAAAATATCCATCATTTTATTCAAAGGTACATCATGGATGAGAGAGTGGGCCTTTCACAAACACTACATTGTCATGGATGCATGATTTCTTTTCCAAACATGGAGAGTGTATGCCAGATAGAGACACAATACATATTCCAGATAATTTTTCAAGGAGAGAAATCTACAACTTGTACAAAGGATATGTTGAAGGTGTTTAAGGAAATGGTAATTTTATTACATATGCATATTTTACAAGAATATGGAAGAAACAATTCAACAATGTCCATATTCCTAAGAAGTCAAGGATGGGGATTTGTAGTATATGTGCTACTCTTAAATCAAAAAGAGATAAATCTGAAGGGGCAGAAAGAGGTATGTATTTACTATTTTTTTAAATTGAATAGTTATCAACTATGAAAACATACGATCAATATTTTCATTTTATGTCATGTGTAGATTCCATAGTCAAAGCACTTCAAGAACATCAGAATCAACAATCAAGTGAAAGACAAAAGCTGTACAAACATCAAAAGAAGTGATATGATGCTCCAAAGAAATATTTAGGTATGATAATTGATGGCATGGACCAGAAGAAAACACTTCTACCACATTTTTTCTGTATACCCAAAAATTACAGGAAGAGAATTTCATTCAGTTTCATTTGGTTGGTTGTATGGTTTTCAATGGAAAAATTTGTTCAAGGGTTTACTTCACAGCTCCAAATATTCATAATGATGCAAATCTGACCGTCACCATAATTCATCATGTGCTCACTCATTGGTCTGGAAATCTTCCTCAAGTTCTCTATCTACAGTTGGACAACACTAGTCGTGAAAATAAAAATCAAATTGTGTTTGGATATATAAGCATGCTTGTTGAAATGGGAATCTTTCAAAAGGTGAAAGTTGGTTTCCTTCTTGATGGACACACTCATGATCATATTGATCGAATGTTCAGTCGTTTTTCAGTAACATTGAAGAGGAAACATGTTGGAAGTCTACCATCATTGACTGAATGTATTAAGAAAGAATACTTTCCAGAGCCTTCTTTTCATATATTAGAAGAAACCGTTGACATGTGAAGATTTATTTAGGGATCGCATTGTGAAGAAAAATGTGTTGAGAAACTTAATGGCATTAGCTTCCAATATCAATTTTGTTTCAAAAAAATTGATGGGAAAACACTTATATGAGGAAAGAAGTATTCAACTACTACATAATGGTTGCCTTCAACAAGTTTATCAATTTTGAAGTTCATTCCAGATCGTCCAATATTTGCATCAAAGTTATTATTTTTACAATTAGTTGTTGAAATCCATAATGCACGGAGG
>JASDQU010688262.1:1520-20593 GCA_032191745.1 Picea mariana
CTCGGCTTGCACTATTGGGAACCATTATCCCTCCTAAGATTTATTTCCATAGATGTACAATATCTATGCTGCCCCTCTACATGCTCTTTTTCTTTCCTCACAGTTCACGAGTTGTACTATTCTCGGTATTCTTCACTCTTTGCAGAGACTCTTTGAACAATGGCACTATTTCTCCTAAGATTTTGACTCCTTCAAGGATTTCGAAGGGCTTGGCCTTTGAGTAGTTCCTCCTCTGCAAGACCAGTAACTTGGTATTTGGTTGGGTTATGAAAACCTCTACTCCTCGTGATATTTCAAACTTGAGGCAAGTTCTTTTTGTGCTCTCTTTTCACTAACTCTCCTAAGCTTTATATGTTTCTCGAATGTCCAACAGGATCTCTCCCTTTTCCTCTTTCACAATATTTCGTGCCCACTTGGCACCCAACGCTCTTCCTCCTAAGCTCTCTGAACCTAAAGGTTCTTGGATTCTACAACTCCTTGTAGGCCCTTTCTTCCAAAGTGTTCAACAACTCTTTTCTCCTCAATTTCTCCAACACTTCTGAAAACAGTTGCTATTGTTCACTCATTGCACCTCCTTCTCAATCCACCCTTTCAGAGCTTACAATGTATTCATCAACTCTGTCTCCTATGGATTCTCTACACAAGCATTCCTCTATAGTATTCTATAACTCTGAGGCTCATTTTGAGTTTGATTTTGATGTCCYGTACCCACCTGGCACATTCTCCTCTTGAATTCCAAAMAAAATTCAAGCACRTACTCGTTGCATTGGTTTCATAGAGTTTACAATACTTTGTTTTTCACTCCTTTCACTAGCCTAAAAGAACCCAAAACTCTAAAAAAAACTCACACWACKAYAGGGAATTCCATATTACTCCTGTGGATTGAAACATACATGAATATCTAAAACATACACATATAAAAATAGATAGATAACATTCAAATCAAACATAGGAAACTCAATGACCATACATAGGGATTCATATGTAGGAAAAAATACTCTTTCATTAATATAAATTTCATCTACAAATGTGTACAAGGCTAGACTGTAACAAAGTCCCAGATCTTCTCCTCTCCTCTCCTTGGCTTATAATGATTCTATGATCAATCTTCAGTAGGCTCTCAACAACCTTTTTTGGGCATAAGTTACATTGATATATACAAGAGGGAGCTCAGTGAGATTTCCCTCCAACACAGTTGAGTGATATCGTCTCACCATTACAACAACTATATATTGAGGCTTTTTGCAATGAATGTTCATGTACAACTTCAGATCCAAGGCAATGTTAAGGATCTATACAACCTATTAGGACCATCATTTTTTTAGTTAGAGTTAGTCCTAGATGAGTCATGGTTTATGTGTCAAATTCTGTGAGGTTAGGTATTGAACAACGAATGGGTCAAAGTTATCAAGTGGCGTGTTTGGTCCTTGGAGTTGGGAAAGGGTGTCAAAATTAACCATGTTCGAACTATAAAGGTACTTTTGCCAAAAGTTTGAGTACTCTCAGAAAGAGGGAATTTACATCCCAGAGGTTGAGTCAATTTGTTATATTATAGGTCACTTCGATAGATATAATGATCATCATCAACTAATTATGAAGTCAGAAAGGTTAATAAATCAATACACTCATATCACATATACTCTACATCTCTTATCGTCTGTACATTTCACACTTTGAAGTGTACCTGTCATGTGAGTGTGCCTCACAAATCTTCAGCCTTCTTTGAAACTTCTCGTCACCATGGATTCAACATCCTTTTCCATTATTCCATCCCTTTCCTATTCAATTATAAATACTAGTTGCCCTATGTGTTTCTCCTTTACCATCCAAGTTTTTGCATTTTCTGTGATTTCTCCTATAAGTCTTGGGTCATTTTGCTATGACAAGGCCTATTTTCATCAGTTGTGTTGTGAATATGTTCAATAAAGATTTTTGTGTCTCTTTCATTTTCAGTCATGGTTTGAAGCCTGTTGTAGTTTGTCATGAGCTAGTCTGTCGAGCGATAGTTCCTCTCATAGTCGGCCTTTCTTCCTCATAGTCCTTTCCTATCGCGCCAAATATTTTTTTGCATCCAATATTCCTGTCTTGCCACCAGTGTCGTAGTTCCTTGCAACCATGCCATAAATTTTTGTCACACTTCCTTAATGCAACAAGCCTACTGTTACCATTTATCATGACGTCGACCTTATTTTTCACCAAAAGTCTTCATAGCTCCTGGCGGTTGTGCAGTGAACTCCTAGAATTATTTTTTCATGTCGTGCAAATATTCCGCCACTACCACTCTGACATGTCTCTGTGAAGTATATCATTCTCCATTTTTCACACGAAGAGGGTGTCATGTTTCATTACCACACGTGCATGAAGCAAATACATGTTTGCATCATGAAAACATATGAAGACATAAGGAAAAAGGCATGAAATAGAAGATATGTGAAGCCCGAACCTTAGGTCCTGGCATTAATCAATGAAGATCCTAATGTTAGGGCATCTTTTGAATAGGTCAGATGTATGCACTATTGCTAAACAATTTTCTCTCAGATTTAACTAGTTTTGCATGATCATTGCAGGAATCACATTCCGGGTGACAGAGGAAACTCTATCATCCACGATGGAGATCCCTCCATGTGGTGAAAGGTGGTCTATGGGAATTCCTTTAGACATATTATGCTATGAAGAATTCATCAAGAAAAACTACTAGAATGGGGGTTTCAAATTAGTATCTACAGGATCCTTTTCAGAAGCTCCTAAAGGTGATTAGAAGGTATTCCACCTATGAAAGAAGGTCTAATAGAATATACTGACATCACATCAAGACGTTGATGCATTTTTTTCGGCCCTTCATTTTTGGGATAAGGAATAGCACAATTTTTGACTGAGTATGAGTTGCGCAAGATTCAGAAGAAGCTGGACAACAAAGCAATAGAGAGCACCAAAAAATAGTTGCAAAAGACAACGCAATGCCAGCTATGAAAAAATGGTTGCAATAGAACAAGAAAGAATGCAAGCCGAGACAAAAGACACAACCTAGATTATATATAGGGATGAAAATGACTATAAAAGGGTTAGTTATAGGTTCTGTTGAATTGTGATCTATTTCAATCTTATCTTTCCCTCTCTATCAAGTTGTTGTCAATTAGGTCAAGCAAAGGTTTGAGTCTGTAATGTAGTTTGTACACCTTTTAAGAGTTAGAGATCTATGACTTCAGTCTAGAGCCAAGATTCTGTAATAGAGCACTACTGTATGGTTTTGATATTATAAATGGAGGAAGATTCTGAATATAATATAAAGAAGGACCTAAATTTTCAAAATATCCTATGTCTTCTTGTGTTTTACTCATGCATTACAATATTTCTTTATGGTTTATAAGTTCCTCATGATGGTTCTGTGTTTAAATTCATTTTTTCAACATAAGTATGTTTGATTCTTGCACACATAAGATCCAGATCTGTTCGATAGGTAGATTTCTTGTGCAAGATCAGGATTAGTCCTGAAGGTTCTGTGAATCCTCCTAAGTCTTTTCCTTACCATTCCCTACCTATTTTTCTCAACATCTCTTTGGGTGAGACTTCTTCTCTTCAGAGGAGATGAAAATGCCAGTGCTATAAACTACTCGATGCCTTTTGTTAGTAACCTGAGAAGGACCCTGTTCTAATCAAACTTGCGCCAACAAAATGGTTTCGTTGTTGTTACTTGCATTAAAAGGGAACCTATAGGGAAGATGATTTTGTGGATCCAAACATATAGAATTGACCAATGATGGGAAATAAAACGCGAAACCTTCTTATGGAAAAAGAGGAACTAAGGGGAAAATCGGTGAAGGATACTCGTGAAGAAATCATTTATTGAGAAAGATGAGCAACTAGTACGATATTTTCTGGGTTAAGTTCCTGGAAGAAATTTTCCACTGGATAAAGAGGCTCCAAGAAGCTTTAGAGTTCCAATAACAAGTCAAGAGAATCTGTATGTGGGACACAAAAAAAATCGCAACACTCCATCGACTGGATTGTCCAGTGATGTGAGCGGTTTATTTATGGATCAGTATCACATTAGAAGGATATGTTATCGAGTTTGCAGCTGAGAACCACCAATCATTTTTGCGCGTAGAGAATATTTTCAAGAAATATGCAAGGGGAAGACTATTGAGAGAGATCTCCCTATGGATTAAATTTTTCTTGATGGAAGAGGGGATGCTGAATATGTCCCTGACTAATATGGCAGTGTAAACACCCTTGCTTGAGGTAGGGCAAGGATGGGGTAGAGTCATGGCCTGAGAGAAGGGAAGGGTTCTTTGAAAAATGGGGGGGAAACAATGAGAAATGGACTGAAGAGATGAGAGAGCCTTGAAAAGAGTCACCATAGTTGAGAAGTGGTGGCACGAAAAGATCAAGAGAGCAACAATACAATCTGATAAATTGAGGAAATAAGTCAGATCAGGAGAAGCAGATGAAAGACATATGGAATATTTGTGGATGATGAGAAGATAGGAAACACTGTGCAGTCAAATATTAAGTGAGAGAGAAGCACAGAGAGAAAGAAGTCCCGAGGTGGTTGGACGAGAAGGATAAGGTGCATATGTAAGAGAGGAAGAATATGACATGAATATTGAAGAAGAAAGATAAGATTTGTCCTCGATGAAATGAGATATCGAGAATCCAGCTGAGGATATTGTTCCAGTGGAAGAAAATAAGAACCCCTAGATCAAAGAAAACCACCCCGAAGCCAGTGGTGCTAGTTGTAAGTCACCCATACCCCAAGTGTCTTCTATAAAAGTGGTAATTTTGATACTACCTTCTCATTGTAGTTCTATTCTAGTACAATTAGTTAGTCATTCAAAGCCAGGAAGTTTGAGTACATGGAGGATATTGGGATCCCCTGGTAGATCGCATGGAAGATTGTTAGGTTTTATTTTGATAAGAAAAACAAGATCAACAATGGTTGGTCATGCAGGAGGCTCAATTGTCTGATACCCATAATTTTGGGGTAAGGGAGATGAAGATGTTGAGAAACATTAGTTCTTGTGTGAAGCCATCTAGAGATACAGAGGGACTCCAGATGAGAATAAGTTGCTTGATTTCCAGAGTACCTTGAGAGGTCGAGCTCTCAAGTGGTACATGAATATCATTGAGCCAGGAGTGCCAAGAATTCAAGGTCAAGTGTTCACACTTGGCCAGGTACAGACAAGGTTCATAACAGAGTTCAAACTACCCTAGTTAGAACAACAAGCTCTGTATGAGTTGCACAAGATCCAACAACGGGAAGGTGAATGAACCTGGGAATATAGATAGAAGTTTAAAAATGATATAGGGAGGTTAACAAATCCAATCCATGAGAAACATCAAAGGGAATGGTATATCCAAGGATTTATACCTTTGATCTGGATTTCACTAACGCAACAACAAATAGCCACCTTAACAAACGCCTTGGAACAATCGATGAAAATTGAAGACATGGAAGGATACCTTGGGAACCTAAGAGTGAAAAGACCCCCAACAGATGCTAACTTGACACAAATACAAGGGAAAATATCGATGCTTACAAAAAATATTGAAGAGTTGACAATACCTAGACTAGGATGACCACAGGTCTAGTGCATTGGATGTTATACAGAAGGACATATGGTGAATGAATGTCCATAAATAAGGGGAATGGGATCTCCTCAGAATCCAATGGGACCCCCACCAGGATCAACGAGAGGATTTGTGCAGGTGTCTACAAAATTACCATTTCATAAACCTACCCCTTATCATGCTTTTCCAGGAAGTCAAGCATCACTAACAACTGAGTGTTTTGAAATCTGTCAAATCCACAGGCATGGGCCAAGACACTGCCCCATTATGAAAAAATATTCAATAGTACCAAATACAGAACACTGTGAGCTTTTTTCATCTACCACACACACTTCCAATCAATGTAGGGCGTTAGATGTAGTTGCAGACAGGTTGGACTGAACAAGATTCATGGTGAATGAAAACCCTGAGGGACCAGGAAGAGGTCGAGGAGGTTGAGCCAGAGGAGATTTCAGAGGAGGAATAACTGAGGGAAGAGAGTCAAGCATATGTTATAACTGTGATGAGAAAGACCACATGGCTAGAGACTGTCTTCATCCAAGGCGACCATGGTGCTCTCACTGTAGAACCAATGGGAACACAATCGAAGATTTCCCAAAATTAATTTCTAAATGGGAATATAGGGCACGACAATGAGGAAATAACCTCATCAGTTTAGAAATAAAGATATTTATTAAGGGATAATTTCCCAACCTCAACATCATTAATTGAGGAGGAGAAAATACAAGAGCTAATGTTTATACTCTACCCTAGATCCAAAAAGCAACACCTAAATAAGATAGGTATGACCCTCTAAAACAAAAACAATTATTCAAAGATGTCATAGAATTATTTCAAAATATTCCTAGCCCCGATATGCAAGCGAAGACCCCATATCCTATTGGTTATCCTAGGATTACACAAGTTCCTTCATCACCCCCTGCACCCAGAAACCCTGTAGTCATACCGAGACAACCCAAGAAACCTCAAAATGTAGTTGACCTTTGGTTTCAATTATTTGTTGACATTCTCATAAATGATAAACTAACAAAGAAGTTGCACAATGCGATATACCTATTCTTAGGGAATTAAGAACCCATATAACCAAGAATAAGGGATAATCTTCCTGAGAAGAATAATTAGAGATTGCAGAGAAGAAAAGTACGAACTGGAAAATAATTCATATTAGCAGCCCAATTAGATGAATTTTATATTAAGGATGTCATGTTGGATCTGGGATCTGATGTGAAAATTCTCCATAAGAAGACTTGGTAAGCCTTAGGAAAATCTAGACTGACATATTCCCCAATTCAGTTAAGAATGGCCAATCTATATTGCATTTTCCCCATAGGAAGATTGAAGAATATGGAAATAGATGTTGCAAGAGTAAATGCAGTGGCTAAATTTGAAGTGATTAAGATCATGGGAGATAAGGGCCCTTACCCTGCACTACTTGGTGTTGATTGGGACTATGAAAACTATGTAATAATCATCTTAAAGAAAGACACCATGACCTTTGAGGCTGATGGAATCAATGTAGTTCAACCTTTGGATTCATATGTAGGGCCCAGATATATAGAGCCAATAGAAAATAATATGGAGGTAGAAGACTTGGATCAATTGTACACTGTAACAGTAGGAACAAGAGACGATTATATAAATCCTACTACTGATGGATTCATAAGTTGGAGAAGCATACATTCAATAGACGAAGATTCTGAATTGGATTTTGACAATTGGCAACAAGGGTCATATGGAAGATTCTCAAGAAGATGTGAAACTTTCAAAGTAAATAGATGGGTTGGGATCGAAGTCAGAAAACACCCAGTATATGATTGCACCTCAGAACGTGACAATTTTCTTCTCAACATGGAAGAAATGGTAGTAGAGGACAAAAGAATCTCAATATTGGATGTATCTCTCTAGGAAACCCCTGCCAGATGGTGGTCCAACCATAGAGCCTTACTCAGATATCGGGACTATGTGAAGAAAGCTATCAAGTATAGGTATCAAAACAAAGAGAAGCTAGAAGTAGAGATGCAAACGAATTTCCAAGTTGCGCAACTGTTCAACAAAGATTCTCATCCTAAAGTACATATTGAAAAATATGTGACACAATGGAGGGTTGTGGAAATACCCTCTCACTTCTGGGTTTAGGTATTTCCCCACTCTCTAGGTCCAATACCAAAATCTTGGTTCATACACGAGGAAACCATAAGACATACTAGCGACTGGCAGACGCTGGCAGCTCAATTTTTCAAGGACTTCTCATTTACAAGTAAGTACCCTAAGCTTGAAGTAGTTCTGCAAAATATTGAAGAATTTATTTTTACAGATAATAGTAATCAGAAATCAAAATCAGTAGTATGTTCCAACCATAGTCGGGAACTTTATACCAACCTTCACTTACCCTCAACCAAGAAGCCTATAGAATTCTATCATATTATCATAGATTCATAAAGCCCAAGTGACTTACAGGAATTAAGAAACCTACCCATCAAAGAGACAGAAGAGAATAGAGAAATCCAAAACAAAATACCCATTGAGACTGATAGTTCTTACAATCACTCATTAAAATTGTGCAAAGTCAATATAGGGACCACATAGAAACTTAAGATACCATGGTGGGAGGCTAATGAGATAAGCAAGCTATTCAAGATATATAGAGCCTGTTGCGGGAATATGAGGATTTGTTCCCAAAGACTTTTTCAGAGTTGAAGGGGATCAAAGGAGCTATGGGAGAAATGAAAATTGAAGTGAAACCTGGATCCAAGCTTGTAAGACATATAAAACACCATAATTTTAAGAATGAGATAGATAATATGTTGGAAGAAGGACTCATTTTTGCAGTGGAAGAAGTAGAATGGGTCAGCCCAATAGTTATTCAAAGAAAGAAAGGAACAGAGGATATTAGGGTCTGTGTATACTATAGAAGCCTTAAATATACCTATGTGCATGACCCTTTCCCCACACCTTTTACGGATGAGGTGTTAGAAATGATTGTGGGGAAGGAGGCATACTCATTCATACATGGATTTTCAGGGTACCAACAAGTCAGTATTGCTGAAGAGGACAAAAGGAAGACCACATTCATAACAAAATGGGGATCTTTCGCATACAATGTGATGCAATTTGGCTTGAAGAATTCCCTTGCAGTTTTCTCCATAATTGTAATAGCATTCTTCAGAGAGTTCATTCACAACTTTACAGAATTTTATATGGATGATTGGAATATATATAGTTTTCTCAAGGAACATGTAGTGTTATTATGGCTAATGTTTGACAGATGCAGAGAATTGCATATCTCATTGAATCTCTAAAAATTGATCTTCTATGTACCACATGGGAAGTTTTTAGGCCACGTAGTCTGCCGAGAAGGAGTATTGGTAGACCCAACAAAATTTGTGGTTATTGTGAATATGCCACCACATACGAGTGAAAATCAGTTGCGCTCCATGCTGGGACACACAGGGTACTATCGCAGGTTCATCAGAAGATATGAAAACATTACTGCACCTCTAGAAAACCTATTGAAAAAGGCCAAAATGTTCCAATGAAATCCAGAATGTGATAAATCATTTGATACTCAAGGAGAAGCTCATCAAAACACCGATTATGATATTCCCAAATTGGGAAAATGAAATTCACGTCCATGTAGATGCTTCCAGAATTTCCTTAGGAGCTATCTTAGCACAACCTGGAGATGGAGCCATGGATCATCCTATCTACTTTGCGAGCTAGAAGATATCACAAGGGGAGTGTAGCTACACAATGAAAAAAAAGGAGGGTTTATCCATGATTTAATCTTTTCATAAATTTAGACATTATTTGTTAGGATCTCATTTCAAATTCTTTATTGATCATTCTGCATTGAAATATCTAGTTAATAAACCTATGCTGGAAGGGAGAATTTGTAAATGGTTACTGTTATTTTAGGAATTTTATTTTGAATTTATTGTTAAGCCTGGAATATGTAATGTAGGACCTGATCACCTGTATAGACTAGATTCGGGAGAAAGTAGCGAAGCAGTAGATGGTCAACTCCTAGATGTAGACTTTTTCTAGGTTGAGGCCATACCATAATACCTGAAGGACATAGCAATCTTCTTAAGTACAGGGGCCTTCCCAAAAACATATTCCACAACACAGAAACACCGGATGGTGGTTAGAGCAACAAACTACCAGTTGATTGTGGGACATTTATAGAAAGTGGGATTAGATAGTATCATCAGAAGATGTGCCCTGGATCATGAAAGGCATGATATAATCTAGCAATTCCACAGTGGATTTGTGGGAGGTCACGTAGGAGGAAAATCCAGTGCACAAAAAGTTCTACAAGCTGGAATTTGGTGGGAAACACTCTTCAAGGATGAAAAGTTATATGCTATATCATGCGATGTTTTTCAAAGAATAGGTAAGCCAACACAATGAGACAAATTACCACTTCAACCATTTCAATCCCTACAAGCATTTGAGAAATGCAAAGTTGACTTCATTGGACCAATCAACCCCACAACCAAGGATTCAAAGTCTATGTACATTATCATTGCAACTGACTACCTCACATGTTGGGATGAAGCAACAGTGGTTCAAGATTTTTCGATCGATATTTCTTCCAGGTTCATTTTTGAGAATAGTATCTCTCGGTTTGGATGTCCTAGGATCCTAAATAGTGGTTAGGGAGCCCATTTCATTAGTATCACTATAGCAAAGATTACAACAAAATTTATGATCCAACATCACAAAAGTATCCCCCACCACCCGCAGGCCAATGGAACAGTAGAAGCATTCAACAGGATCCTAGAGAAAGGGTTAACAAAAGTCTGTTGCACAAATTGGGAAGACTAGGATGACAAAGTTCCAGTGGTACTGTGGACCTATAGGAAGACCACAAAGAAACTCCACAAGTACACACCATTCTAGATAGTTTATGGAAAAGAGGCAGTGGTGCCTGCATAATTCATCACTCCATGTTTGTACATTGCACAGATCACACATATGTCTGAGGAGGAATCAATTAAGAAGAGACTTATGGAGCTACAAGAACTCAAGGAGACCATATTTCTAGTAGACTTCCATCAGTCACTTGAAAAATAAAGACAAAAATCTTGGCATGATAGACATATTAAGACTAAGGTATTTATGCAAGGAGACAAGGTTATACTCTACGATAGTCGGTACTAGAAGCATCATAGCAATTTTTGCATGCATTGGTTGGGACCATTTATAATTGCGGAGATCCGACCCTCAGGAGTAGTCAAACTCGTGCAACTAGATGGTATATTGTAGCCAGGTTGGGTGAATGGTGCTTTCCTGAAACCCTATATGACTCAAAACTGATAAAAAGGGATTGTTCCTCTATTCCGAAGGAGCATGTACAATAGTTATATTTAAGTTTTTTGAAATTTTTGTAAATTTAGTTAATAAGGTCCATGTGTGCAATGTTGCATCGTGACACATAGTTCATTTTTTTGTTTAAGTGTTGCTTGATACAGAACTAATGAATCAACAGGGTATCATCCAAAGCGTAAAAGAAACCATTAATGACATTCATTAATATGACAAGGACTCCCTTTTTGGTCAGAGGGAGAACAAATTTGAATATGATTTGAGTCCATGTGACTACATGAACCCAGTGTAGTCACAACCTTTATTTCCATTACGGTACCCTGTCTAAGCCATAAAGTTGTGATATGCGAAGATGCCATCGATATTCTTGTCAAGATTCCCATCCATCAGACGAAAAGGTCTTAAACTAGCCATGTCCCTATCCAACTTGCCTAAGTAAATGTCAGGATCGTTTGATATAATTTAACCCATTCAACCATCCCATTGAACAAATCAGATCCAGTTGCGTCCATGCAGTCATGATAAGATGTAGTTATTTCTAAACTTTCCCACTAAGCCAAGTATAAGCCTCTGATAATTCACCATAGCACCCATCATTTTCAAAAGAGATTAGTAAATTCCAAATTCCGCAAAGCGAGCTAGCCTATGAAATTGTGAAACCCATAGTCATGACCCTAGTCCTTAGCTTACCGCAGAAGTCATGATAAATCAGAATCCACAATGTCAAGAGCCACAAGAAGTTGAAGTGCCATGTCTAAATATGTAGTACCAGATGAGCCCTACGACCCTTGAGTTGAGGTCCTGGGTGATCTTAAAGGGAAGGTGGAGTAGGTTAAGATCCTCGAAATTGACTTAACAAATCCAGTTTTGTTCCCCCAGATGAACATAGATGTCTTATGGAATATGCCTCTGGATGGGTTGTGAGGCATGCAATTTGTCCCAAAACCAAAATTTGTCAACTTATTTAACTCGACCATCATGAACGTTAGAGACCTACCAGTATTAGGCACCACTGGAGAGGTTGTGCGATGCACAAAATTTCTGATCAAAATAGTGCTTGACCATAGTCTCTGGTTGAATAAGAGGTATCCAATCCATGATGAAGACATCCATCAGCTTACTGGACTATCCTTTAAAGGATAATATGCGTCCAGGTCCAGGTAAGCATGACAAAAAGAAAGGAGAGCTCAACTTATATGAAAAATTCAACACAAAGAGGGGGGGATGCACAATAGTAATTGACCCCATACTACCAGAAATATTTAGGATGGGTTGTTATATCATAGCCAACAAGGTTATGAGATCATACTACAACAGAAAATTCATACTAGATGCACTATCAGTAGCATACTTTTGCGCCAACAACGTTATGTTCAACTGGTGTAGTTACTTGTTGGAGGAACTATTAGTGGCATGTGAGGAAGCACAAGAGAAAGCAGGAGACTTCACCTATGGTTATTTGTTGATGGAATTTGCAATGTTCAAATGGAAGCCACGTATGGGAAGACCATCGGTGCTACCCGAGAAATTCCGCATGGAGAAGATGTTCAAGCCTTGATAGTCCAGGATGGATTTCGAGAATGCATCCCTCAACACTGCATTGTTTTCTAAGTGGTACAATGGCTTGATAGACACAATGCAGAGGTTGTGCATTTTGAAGGAACTCCTCAACTGCAAAACAAGAAACAATACCTTTATCATGAACTGAAATCATACATTTGTATGTCCAAGGAATGTTAGCAGGGAATATTTCCATACAAGGATGATGTCATTCTACCTAGACGAGGAGGCCATTGACAAAGAAGTAATGTCATGGCCAAGAGTTAAAAGAAACCCGCGTAAGTCGAGCATGCATTATGTTCTTCTTGTAGAGATGCTGAATAAGAAAGGGAAAGAAGAAGGGGTAGGACCGAGCTTAGGCCCAGATCCACAAAAACAATAAGCTCTAGAACAATCAGACTTTGAGGAGGAAGACAAGACATATCCATTAGAGCGTAACAAAAGAACACTACCAGTCCTCCATCAAATTCCAGATAATGTCGTGTTGATAGGTGAGGACGTAAAAAATATCTTGAGTGATGTGTTCATTACCAAACCAATGGTGAAGAATCCTAGAACTAGGGTCTCACCAAATAAACATTTGAACCCCCAACCCATTGCATCAATTTTCCCCCACACTCATGCAATGGTTGGAGCAAGCCCCATCATCCACATTCAGGATCACACTAAGCTTGAAACATTTCCATCCACAATAATCATTGAGCACCCTCTGTCATCACCATAACCCCATTCGCTACCCCCAGAAACCACCAGTCCACCTCAAACCCCAAACCCAGAGCCGATGCAGCTTGACGATCCAGAGCAAGTGGAGAGAGAACTCCTAGAAACAACCCAAGATTTTCCCAAGCCAACACCAAAATTTTATGGTACAAACCTCGAAGTACTAGAGCAGAGCATGCAACTAACTGATTTGAACCAAGACATCTAGGACCAGTGGACTGTGCCTCCTGCGCAAGTAAGAGACACCCAAATCATGGAGGAGCCGTAATCCCAAAGAAACCAACACATCGCCTCACTGGCCAAGGTCAAGGGCACCCAATAAAGAACAATGTGGGAAGCAGGTGCACCAAAAGGGAAGGAGATACCAGAGGTTTAGAAGGAACCATTATCAACACCTAGGTAGAGCGCAACATCCACATGAGAATAGATGGAGTGGGTTCTCTAGAACCATCATCATTGTGTCGAGTTGATGAAACTATGCATAGCTATGACATAGATTATGACACTCTTTCCCTCATCACTAAGAGTGAGGATCACACCAGGACCATCAACAGAGGAAGAGGTAGAGAACCGCTATGAGAATTCAATGGCCACTGGACTTCCATTGTAGGCATGTGCACCTAGAGACACAACCCCTTCATCCACTGACCTGGTATAGTGGACAACGACACACTTATTTGGACTGATCATAGAATCAAATGATCAATTAGAGAAAAGGCTCCAGTAGGCCAAGAGATATTTTGAGGTTGCAAGGGAGGAATTATTCCTTGTACAAACATGAAAAACACAAAAAGTGCAAACATAAATCTAGGTTGAGTGCAGATTGGAAAGAGTGCGGGAAAAGAGTTTTGAAGCCTGGCTGGAGATTTGGAAGGTTGAACCCAAACTGCATGAAGCCAACAATGTAGGTGAGCTAGAGAATTAAATAAATCTTCTTCAAGGACAATGGACACAACTCACCACTTGCACTGAGCATATGGAAGTACAGTTGCAACAGACTCCGCAAGAGGCAGAGTAGCAACCTCGAAAGCTACAAGAGAAAATGCAAAAGATAGTACTGGAAGGAAACAATGCCCGAGAAACATTACACAAGTACACAATAGAATGCACAAATATTTTCAGGGGATTCAACAATTGGATGGGAAGCATCGCTCGATGAAACCAGGTATTGGAGGAGGTGTGCACCAATATCTAGGTGCTAAATGAAGAAGTTGCATCCATGATGGATTCAATGGAGAAACAACAGAATTTTGACCAAATCCAAAAGGTAGAAAATGAACTGAATGCCCTTTTTGAGGCATAGTCCATAGAAAATTAAGAGTTGTGTGACTTTCAACCTGTCATTCAAATAGTATACATGCAGATGCATCAAGTTGATGCAAAAATGGATTTTGAGTTGAACTTGTTGGTCATGTGCAAGCCAAAGGGGTGTAGTACCAAGGTGACCCAACATTTTGTTGGAGAGGCATCACTCCTTGCCAGGAAATCGCAGGATAAAGTTGGAAACTTTCAAGGAGTGAGGGAGAGAGCCTTGGAGTTGGTCCCAGAATTGGGCCCTTCATTTGAAGAGGCAAAAGAAGAGAAAGAAGAAATAGAAGAGAAGAAGGAAGAAGAATAGAAAGACAATGGAAAACAACAAATGCTCCTCGGATCTGTGACATAACCAAGAACTTGACTCGAGGGCGAGTTAAGGGTTGTGGTTGGATCCTGTTGGGCCCTTCATTTCTGGGATAAGGAATAGTGCATGTTTTTACTGAATATGAGTTGCACAAGATTCAAAATAAGATGGACAACAAAGAAAGAAAGAGTAACATAAATCAATTGTGAAAGACAGCGCAACGCCAGCTAAGAAAAAATTGTTGCAACAAAACAAGAAGGCATGCAAGATGAGACAGAAGACACAACCTAGCTTATATATAGGGATGACCATGATTGTAAAAGGGTTATATATAGGTTAAGTTGAATTTTTATCGAGTTCAGGTTGATCTTTCCCTCTCTATTAGGTTGTTGTTAGCCGGGTCAAGAAAAGGTATGAGTCTGTAATGTAGTTTGTATGCCTTTTAAGAGTTAGATCTCTACGACCTGAGCCCAAATCCAAGAGTCTATAATAGAGCACTATTGTATGGTTCTAAGATTTTAAATGAAGGAAGATTCTAAAGATAATATAATAAGGACCTAAAATTTCAAAATATGCTATGTCTTCTTGTGTTTTACTCATGAATTACAATATTTATTTATGGTTTATAAGTTCCTTGTGATGGTTATGTGTTTAAAAGATTTTCTACAACATAATTAGGTTCAATTCTTTCACACATAAGATCCATATTTGTTCGATAGGTAGATTTATTGTGCAAGATTAGGATGATTCCTCAAGGTTTTGTGAATCCTCCCAAGTCTTTTCCTGACCCTTCCCTATCTATTTGTCTCAACATCACTTTAGGTGATACTTCTTCTCTTAGGAGGAGATGAAAATGCCAGCACTATAGACTATGTAGTGACTTTTGTTGGTAACCTAAGAAGGAACTTGGTATGACCAAACTTGCACCAACACATTTCATAGGGAAAGGGCCTTTGAAATTAACTTTCATCTTGCACCAATTCCTGGGAGGAATGGTGAACATCGTCCAGGATGAAGAAAACTAGCCAAGAAAGAACTTATTCCATATATTTTTGATCAAGTTGTTGGTAGTAGAGGAATTGCGATGGCTGGACAGAGATTGGGATTAATTTCTAATTTCAACCAATATCCCCAAGGACCCCAAAGGAAATCTCTCTATACCCATAGGGGAAACAACATCTCGCAGCATGGGGGAATGAATGGAGGAGGTTGTAGGGAAAGGAAAGACAATAGAAGGCTCATCATCCCAACATCCAATTCCTCGTAAAAGAGCCAGGACAAGGTTGATCAAGAATCCCAAGGAAACTCAAGCTCCCAATGAACCACACACCCAATCTGTTGCTGTGAATTTACTCGTGCGCATTGTTTGGCTAGAACCTGTTGAAGGCTTAAGCTAAGGAATTAGTGAAAGATGGAGAAGTTCAAGCACTGAAAACATGGAGGTTCAAGAGTCGTCACAACAAGTGAAGCAAGTGCAACTCACTATTTCCTAATTATACCAAGAGAACAGAGAATTGAGAAAATTTTTAGCAGAAAATACTTTCAAAACAAAAGCATCGCAGAGTCGAGAAGGTAATGAAAATTGGCTCAAAAGATAGCTCAAAGAAGCGCAAGACATGATCATTCAACTGCGCAAGGAACATAGGATGTGAGAGGAAAGAATCAAGGAGAATTTCAAGGAATGTGTACCGGCCATGGAAAATGTTCACGCAGCTCTTTCCAGGGATCAAGCAAATCTAAAAGGGAATGCGGTCTAGAGGAGACAGGTGAAGAATCTTAAAAGAAGAAATTGGTCTCTTAGGAAAATGCTTAGAGTATTAATATTACATGTGAGACTAGAGGCATGATTGACCTGACCCCTTTTTTGTTTTTTTTAATGTGGCACATAATTTTTCTCCCCCCATGTCTTGCTTCCTACCAAGAAACAAGGAGTTTGAAGGGAAACCACACTATGGATATTCATCGCGTAGAGGTTGTAAACCCACATTTCAAGGAGGAAAAGCATAGAAGAAACACATGGTAGATTTGAAAGATATGCATCACCCCCTAACCTTAGTGGCCACTTGTCAAGCATGAGTGACAACCAATAGACACCTGCCACAAAAAATCACCACATGCATACCATAACTAGTGATCGTGCAAGATAAAACATTGCCCATTACACTAGGTGGTAGAGTTTTGAGAGTGCGCTCAATCATTCAGGTAAGCACTCAAAGGAGAAATGTATATGCGTCACCCCCTAATGATTGAATCTTACTAATGACCAAACGATCATGATGAAGACGTCAATTATGACATGATTGGGTGTAGTTGGGTTTTCATTCTTAGTAAGTTCTATTCGAAAGGTCATATGGCAGAGAATAACCAGAACCGCAATTCTAGGAGTTGTAGTTTGAGGTGTGGGAGGCCAAGGGGTGAATGTTTTGCTATATATTATATATTTTCAATGTAAGCTAGGTTGGTTTCAAAAATTACTGTAGACAGTAGACTATTGAATGTAATCTTCGAAACTGATTCAAATATAATGTATAAGTCTTGAGGTTTTGATGAAAAGATTCTATTGGTGGTGGTTTTATGTATTGTGATATCTCCTACATATGTACTTCATGTTTTCTGTATATTCATGTATTTACTCTGTTTAAATTGGAACGTCTAATAAGTCTAGAATTCATCGCACGATGCTTTAGAATTCATCATTTAAACTCCTATGTTTTATTCTAAGTAATTTAGAATTCATCTTCAATAATGCTCTGAGTTTATTTATGTACTCTTTCTTTCTCCACACATAATGATATTTGAAATGAAATACCATTGTATTCTTAGCCTTTATCCTCTCAAAGCTTCATTTTCCAAGTCATTTATTTCTCTCACTTTCAGGAAGTTGACTCAATGGCCCAAGGTTTTTCATTTCCTTGCCAGTGGAACTAGAAATATTTCACAAGCACAATAAACCTAGATGACAATTCAAAGTCATTATCTATTAGAGACTAAGTCTTGAATAGAGCCCTCTCTAGGTCGGAAAGAATAGTTTCTAGTCTTAAAGTTGGTTTGTAGGTTACCTCTGTCATTTGTTTTCTTAGCCAAACAAATTTACAGAGTACTAACATCTCGGTGTTGTTGTTGAGGATGAAATTAAATAAAACTTTCCTTGGGAGAATGACTAAAGCTAGAGTTTTTACCCCTTAGGGTAACAATGGGTCAGACATCTATATTGGATGAAACCTTTTTAAGCCTCACGACTCCAATAAATAAGACAAGTAGCATAGTGTAGTAAGAATTAGAAATCTTGGCTCCAAATAAAGTTTATACTAGAGCCAACCCTGATCTTGAACCTGTAGCGCCCATCTCTGACCCCAAAAAAATTATGTGCAAAGTGAAGCAGCATATACTAGACCCATTTTATTACCTGGACATAAACCTATATTAAACTAAGGACAGAGTACAAATAATTGATGACCTTGACTTCGATACATTGTTTGAGAAAGCTTTGTTCAGGTATAAATTAGAATACTACTTGGATGAAATAGTCTTCGACGAGAAACAATTTTCACTTTGTGGTACCGACTAAACCCCCATGAGATGCTATAATCCCCACTCATACCATCCAACCAGTTCAAAAACCTCCTGGATTTATGGCCTCCAGATTCGCCCCCCTTGCCTTACCAACCCAACTACATGATTTTCTCCAGAACTGTAATCAGAGGATCAAGTTATATAATGTCGAAGGAAAAGATTCTGCCCAAAAGCAGTTGGATTGGCTTAACAATTTTGTTCACCTAGAAGAGGTCGATCATGAGGATGAGAAAATGAGATTGTTCATGCAAAGTCTCTCAGGGGAGGCCAGAAAGTGATTTAAGGCCCTTCAAGAAGCAAGCATCCTCGATTTTGCAGCGGTTGAAACATCATTTCTTTCTAGATGGGGCAATAACAAGAATCCTCCACAATTACTAACTCAGTATAACAATATAAAAATATCACCATAGGAAACGATGCAAGAATTTTCATCCAAATTCATGGAGGTTTATAACTCAATTCCCACAAAATTCAAACCACCTCATGGAGCTTCTCAACTTTGATACGTTGATTCCTTTGACAATGTTTTTTCCTTACTTCTAAGAGAAAAAATATCTAATACTTTAGGCACTATGATGAGCAACAAAATTGAAGTTGAAGTAAATCTGATGGCGTCAGGAAAGATAATTTTTTTTTTTGACATAAATGGGAAGAATCCCCAAGGGGATGCACAACCCTCTACGTCTCGATCGTCATAATAAAATTT
>JASDQU010688263.1:0-28122 GCA_032191745.1 Picea mariana
ATATTAGTAATGTTATTTTATTTATGTCGGCTTTAGGCCATTAGTTGTAATTATACCTCCTAGTCTCCTATATATACCAAGGAGACATTTTCATTTTGAATCATCTTGTACTTAAACATTTAAGTGGGGTAAAAGGAGGTTTCCCCCTCGAGGAGGCTTATTATATGAAATTCTCTCTCTTTCAAGGCGTTGAGTACTTTTTCTAAGGATTTTCTATGCTATATTGATATTTGGTTATTATATGCTATATTTGGTTATGAGGGTTTTGTTTCTCATTCCTACAGCACCTATTAGCCACTAGGGGATCCCCTTTAAATGGGTATTTATTTCTTCTATTACAAATATTCATATTCATCCATTAAGGCTACAAGAATGCTAATATAACTTCTTCAATAACTCTATAATCAACCACTGAAAGTTGCTTAAAGTTTGTACACTTAAACTACTAGGCCTAGCGCACTTTTTGGCAAACTTTGAGGGGATTTTAGTGGCTTATATTCCTGCTATAATAAGTTGTTTTTTATAGCCATAAGGCTGATTTACATTGCTGAAGAAATTGTTTACAACATCCTTACCTTTTCATGCTAGTATCTTGGTCTTTTAATATTGAGTTTCACTAGTGTTTAGCTATTTTATCTCTTTGATGCAGGAGCATTGTCAGCAAGCACACGTGGCAAGACAACTTAGCACCTGGGAATCATTTCAGAATCTTAAAACACTAGCAGTTACTACAAATATTTCAGAGCTGATTGAAAAATGGAAGAAGATCAAACGCTTGGAAGGGAATGATCATGAGTGATCTAGGAGTTTCCCTCCTAGTCTCGAATATATTTGAACTTAGATAGCAGTTAAGTTTTAAATTTGGAGTAGATGAGTAGTTGGGGGGAACCCTAAGAACCCAATGAGATAAATAGAGGTTTTGTACACCCAAATGAGGTTGCTGTGAGTTAATACGAAATTTCTGAGTTTTTAGTTGTTGTTTGATCATAGTTGTAGCCATTTTACTTTTGAATGAATATAATAGAGGAAAATTGATCCAAATGCATAGTGTTTTTATTGTTTGCAATTCCCTGTTATTATTGTTTTCATGAATGAATGAATTTCGTCATGAACATATGGAATTGTGAGATGTTTGCATAAGTTTCAATTGTTTCTCTTCTGTTGAGTCTGTGCAAGGTGTGCACACAGAACACAAGGAGTGTGTTGATGAAATCTGTTTCGGTTCCGAAGCTCAGAAGAGATAGCCTAAACTTTCCCTTTGCGATGAGTGAAAAGTGACTACTGCAAGGTGTGCATAGTTGTCTGCAAGAACTCAAACCTTGCGTAAGAATCTATTGCAAGCAGTGCACAGATCCAAAATTTGTCTAAGTGTTGAAGTGAATCTGTAAGAAGTCGAAGAATCAAAACAGAGGAAAACTGGGAGGGTGAGAAGAATTTATTTTCAAGAAATCCTTTGATCCAAGTTTGATGAAATCCCTAAAATGCAAGGAGTGCGTGGGAGATTGAAATCTGTGAGGAGATCAAGTTCAGAAGGGATAACAATTTTCAAAAGTGAAGAAGAAGTCCAAGAGATCGGACTCGTAGGAGGAGAAAAGGTCAAGCCCTTTGAATACTTAGAAAATGTTCTAAGTCAGAAAAGATCAAAATCTTAGGAGAGAGGGAGACCATAGCCATTGGATCACGATGCAAAAGATCAAAATCCGTTTGATATAAGCAAAGTGCACGAGCCTTATTTCTTTGCACACGCATGAGGATGGAATTTCTAAAGTCTCGAAGTCTCGAAGTAGATCTCGACCATTGATTGAGAAGAGAGCCGAAGGACCGTTGATCTGGTTGAAAGGGATAAAGTCTCGAAGTGGAAGCCGAGTAGTTGATCGAGAAGGACATGTGGTAGATGATCTTCCATTACAGAGAAATCTCTCCAGAAGAAATGGGAGTTTGAGTATTGAGATTACCGAAGCCTGGAGAGCCAGAGATCCAAAGTGAATCTCAATCGTCAAATCGAGAGGGATACATGGCGACGGATCGTGGACTCCAGAGAAATCACTTCGAGAGTTTTCAGTTGAGAATTGAAACTCCTGAAGCCCGGAGAGACGAAGAGCTGAAGTGAATCTTAGTCATCAGATATGGAGAACAGGTGGCACAAATCTGTGGATTTTGAGTAAAGACCTGAAGTAAATGTCGATCGTTGGATTGTCCGAAGTAAATTCCCATCGTTTGATTCAAGAGGATGCATGGCAGAATTGCATGAATTTAGAGGGGAGTAAAGTTTGAGACTTGAAAAACCTGACATCCGAAGACCTGCAGGGATCACAACTGTTGATCAGAAGGGAATGCGTGTCAGAGGATCCATCATTACAGAAGAAATGAAATTTTGAAATTTGAGAATTCTGAAGTCTGGAATTCCAAAGCAATCACATCCGTCGATCTAGAAGTAAATATGAACTATTGGTTTCCAAAAAGGTAGATCTCAGTTTTCCATTTAGAAGAAATGTCAAGATCATGAGATCGACAGTCACCTCACATTGCGAGGACAAAAGGTGCGTGAGGTTTAAAAAGTTGAGGGCGGGCCGCAATTGAAACCACAATTTTGGAAAAAGGACACGTGGTGGATCGAGGTGAATTGTGGGGAAAAAATTAGTTTGATCCAAAACCACCCTTGGGCACGCCCACAATTGTGCGTTTACGCAAGGATATAGCCTGAGGTCATATGCAGGAAGGGGCTAACGAGAGAGAATATTGCACCTGAAACCTGTGAGTTTAGTAGCATGAAGAGAGAGGTCACGGGTGCCATAGAACCCGCAGCAGTGGATAAAGAAGTTCCTATGTTAATTCGTAAGGGAGACCATTAAGGTCTTAGAGAGTTAATTCAGCTCGGAATTGAAGATCCTTGATCTGGAGGTCGCGCAACCCTTAGGAGAGAAGGGGGTCTGCATTAAATGGTGTTAAAGTAGAAATTGTTCTTGCAGACATTAGGCAAAGGAGAGGAGACAAAGGAGATCGAAGGTGTACTCTGTTTTTGTGAGAGACAGCCAACACAATGCCATTGAGGAGATGAGTGGATCCACCTTTAGCCAATCATGTTGTAGAAAGATAAATGCGAGAGCTTCGTACAATATTAGAGGCAGTGGAGGCAACACAGAGGAGGGAACCTAATGCTGGAGATATCAGTGATGTCGAGAGTGAAGAAGTATAAGTCGAAGAAGCTACAGGGGAAAATGTTGCCAAAGAACACTTCCTGAGAGCAATTATTAGATTGAGAGATAGAGCCAATAAAGAGGTCCCAATGTATGAAGGCAATTTGGATGCTGAAGAGTTGTTGCATTGGATAAGATCCATGGACAAATATTTTGACTATGAATATGTTGATCAGGAGAAAAGGGTGAGACATGATGTTACCAGGCTAAAAGGACATGCATCACCATGGTGGGATGAATTGTAGGCTGAGAGAAGAAGCAACAGAAAACAAAAGATAAAGAATTGGGATAGAATGGTAGCCAAGATAAAGGATAAATTCATGCAAAATATTATCAGATCAATCTGTTCAGGAAGCTGTAGAACCTGAGATAGAAGGGTATGATAGTTAAAGAGTACACATAGGAGTTCTACAAGCTGAACATTAGAACTAGACAATGAGAGAAATATGAAGAAAAAGTTGCCCAATATATAAATGGCCCGAGGTATGAAATCAAGGATGAAATTAGCATGATGCCAATGAGGGTAATGGAGGATGCTTATCAGTTTTCACTGAAGGTAGAGGAGAAGTTGGCCAGATAAAAAAACCAGCGAGGTAGAGGTAGAAGCCCAGCCCCAAACAAAGGCAAGGGAGTTGCCTATGACAAGGCACATAAATCCAAAGATGAGACTGAGAAACCACACAGTCACTCAGAAAGAGGAGGAAGTTCCCGAGGAAGACAGGGTGGTGGAAGAAGTTCTTCTAGAGGAAGAGGATGAAGTAGAGGAGGAAAATTAAGGTGCTATGCTTGTGGAAAGACAAGGCATATGTCTTGGGAATGTCTCGAGAAAAATAAATAAGGAGGAGGTGAAGCTCACATTTCGGAAGAACAAAAAAGAAATGTTGAAGAAGAAGGAGTAGAGGATGGAACATCTCAGATGTTGAGAAAGGTTCTCTTAAAGCCATAGGCATAAGTTGAAAATCCAATGTAGAGGAGCAGACTATTCGGGACCGCTTGAAAAACTAAAGACAAAGTATGAAAGGTGATAATTGATAGTGGGAGCAATGATAACTTAGTATCCAATGAGATGGTGGAGAAATTGGAGTTGGGGACAAATGCACATCCGAAGCCATAAAAAGTCTTGTGGTTGCAGAAAGAACACTAGGTAATGGTTACTAAACAATTCCTTGTTGAATTTAAGATAGGAGGATATAGAGATGAAATTCTATGTGATGTAATTGTCATAGATGTATGTCATATCTTGTTGGGAACACCATGAAAGTTTGATAGGAATGTCATTCATGATGGGAGGAATAATACATACACCTTGGAGAAGAATGGTAGGACACACATGTTGCTTCCAATAGAAGAGAATAAAGTGAAGGAGGAAGCCAACACAATCATACTTCTCATGAGTGGGAAGGAACTCATGAAAGAATTCAAGAAAGAACAAGAGATGCAGTTTTCTATGCCGAGGAAACCGAGAGTTATCCTTACAAGTACTTCGATGGATGATTTACCTGAATAATTTCAAGAATTGTTGGATAATTTTTCTGACATAGTGGTGGATGAGCTTCCTAACTCATTTCCACCCATCAGAAGTATCAAACAACATATGGATTTGATACTAGGAGAAAGTCTGTCAAAAAAAGAAACAAATAGACTGACACCTCGAGAGAATGAGGAGGTAAAGAACCAATTCCAGGAATTGTTAGACAATGGTTTGGTCAGAGAGAGATTGAGTCCATGCGCAGTACCAACTGTGTTGAGCCTAAAGAAGGATGGAGGATGGAGAATGTGTACAGACTCAAGAGCCATTAACAAGATCACCATCAGGTATATATTCCCTTTGCCAAGAATGGATGATTTAATGGACTATTTAAGTGGAGAAAATTTATTTTCCAAGATAGATTTGAAAAGTGGATATCACCAAATAAGAATGAGAGAAGGTGATGAGTGGAAGACAACCTTTAAGAAAAATGAAGGTTTGTATGAGTGGCTTGTTATGCCATTTGGATTAACAAATGCCTCGAGTACTTTTATGAGGTTGATGAATGAAATACTGAAATATTTCATTGGCAAGTTCGTGGTTGTATATATGGATGATATACTGGTCTTCAATAGGACTAAAGAGGAGCATTTGAGATACCTAACACTAGTAATGAGGAGACTACAACAGGAGAAGCTGTTGATAAACCCGAAGAAGTCCTCTTTTATGAAGACAAAAATCATTTATTTGGGTTTTGTGATCTCTTCAAATGAACTGAAGATGGATCCAGAGAAGGTGAAAGCAATCAAAAAATGGCTTAGCGAGGTAATAATTTTCCATGGATTATGTTTGAGGTAATAATTTTCCATGGATTAGCGAGTTTCTATAGGAAGTTCATCAGATATTTTAGTGGGATTTGTGCACCAATGATGGATGGAGTGAATAAGAGGGACAAGTATTTTAAATGGATAGAGGAGGCTGAGAGGAGATTCAATATACTGAAGGAGAAAATAACAGAATGACCAATTGTAGTCTTACCAAATTTTGGAAAGACATTTCAAGTAAGATGTGATGCAAGTGGAGTTGCAATTGGAGTAGTTTTGAGCCAAGATAATAGGTCTGTTGTCTATTTTAGTGAGAAGCTGAATGAGACTAAGACAAAATACTCCACATATGATAAGGATTTTTATGCTATAATTCAAGCCTCAAAGAAATGGAGACATTACCTTGTTCCATAGGAATTTGTCTTTTATAGCGACAAATAAGCTTTACAATTATAACCAGACAGGAAAAATTGAATCAGAGGCATGCAAAGTGGATTGAGTTTATGCATAATTTTACTTTTGTCATAAGACATATTTCTAGGAATGCTAACAAAGTTGTTGATGCATTAAGCAAGAGATGTTTGATTTTGCAGGAGTTTCAGGTAAATACCTTGGGGTTTGAACACCTGAAGGATATGTATTGTGATGATCCAGATTTCAAGGAAGCATACGAAGCATGTGCAAATCATGTGCTAAGAGAAAAAAGCCAGTGGATAGAGTATATGATTCAAGAGGGATTTTTTTTCAAGGAAAATCAGTTGTGCATACCAAAATTCTCAATGAGTGATAACCTTTTGAAGGAAAATCATAGTGGAGGATTGGATGCACATTTCGGCCATGATAAAACATTTGCACAGTTGAGTAGTTCATACTAGTGGCCAGGTATGAGAATAGAAGTGATAAAATTTGTGAACATATGTAGAATTTGCCAACATGCAAAGGGTAAAATAAAGAACATTGGATTGTATCAACCATTTCCATTACCAGAGAGGCCTTGGGATGCAATAAGCATGGATTTTGTGTTGGGGTTGCCAAGAATGAAAAGAGGATGTGATTCCATATTTTTGGTGGTGGATAGATTTTCAAAGATGGCACACTTTATGCCATGCCATAAGACTAATAGATGCAACACATGTTGCAAATTTTTTTTTCAAGGAAGTTGTGAGACTTCATGGACTACCCAGAAGCATTGTCTCAGACATAGACACTAAATTTGTTGGTCATTTCTGGAGAATACTGTGAAAGAAGTTGGGGACAAATTTGTCCTTCAGCTCAACTTATCACCCCTAGAAATATGGACAGACTGAGGTGGTAAACATAAGTTTGGGAAACTTATTGAGGAGTCTGGTCACTTAGCATCATAATCGGTGGGATCAGATTCTTCCACAAGAAGAATTTTCATACAATGACTCACAAAAAAGGAGCACTGGAAAGATCCCATTCCAAATATTGTATGGAATGCAACCAAGGGGGGTATCTAATTTGAGAGACTTGGAACAAAATGAGATCAGAAGCGTTGGAGAAAGATATTTTGATACATAGATGTAGAAGCTCCATAGACAGATCAAATGACAGTTGCAGATCTCTAACCAAGAGTACAGGCACAGAGTTGATCAACACCATAGGAAACTTCAATTTGAAGTAGGAGATCATGTTCTGTCACATCTAAGGAAAGAAAGGTTCCCTAGGGGGATGCATAATAAATTAAATATGAAGAAGATAGGGCCATGTAAGATCTTAAGGAATTTTGATACGAACGTCTATGAGATTGAGATGCCAGATGATGTAGGCATATCACCCATATGCAATGTTTCAGACTTGTATCCTTACAAGAAATATGACACAGAGGGATCAAAATATCAAGAGAAGGTTCAATGGGAGAAACAAATGCCTATAGAAGAAAAACCATAGATGGAGAAGATCGTTGATCAAAGGATTGACATGAAGACTAGGAAAAATACCTATTTTGAATATCTGGTCAAGTAGAAGGGATACCCAATAGAAGATGTCAGTTGGGAAAATGAAGCTGATATCTAGAAGCATGGAAAGTCGGTGCAGGAGCTCATGGACGTGAGTCCATGATTTTTTGTCCAGGGGAGTATGATGCAGGAAAATCATCAGCAAGCACACGTGGTAGGAAAAATCAACACATAGGAATCATTTCAGAATCTTAAAACACTGGCAGTTACTGTGAATCTTTCAGAATTGATCAAAAAAATAGAAGAAGATCAAACGCTTGGAAGGGAATGATCACAAGCAATCTGGGAGTTTCACTCATAGTCTTGAATGTAACTGAACTTAAATAGAAGTTAGGTTTTTGATTTGGAGTAGACGAGTAGTCGGGGGGAACCCTAAAAAATCTTTGAGATAAATAGAGGTTTTGTATGTCCAAATGAGGCTGCTGCGAGTTAGTAGGAAATTTCAGAGTTTTTAGATGTTGTTTGATCATAGTTTTAGCCATTTTACTTTTGAATGAATATAACAGAGGAAAATTGATCCAAATGCATAATGTTGTTACTGTTTTCAATCCCCTATTATTAATGTTTTTATGAATGAATTAATTTCGTCATGAATGTATGAAATTGTGAGATGTTTGCATAATTTTCAATTGTTTCTCTTATGTTGAGTTTGTGCAAGGTGTGCACATAGAACACAAGGAGTGCATTGATGAAATCTGTTTCGGTTTCGAAGCTCAGAAGAGATAGCTCAAACTTTCTCTTTGTGAGGAGAGCAAAGTGACTGCTGCAAGGCATGCACAGTTGTCCGCAAGAACTCAAACCTTTCATAAGAATCTGCTGTAAGGAGTGCACAAATCCAAAATTCAGCTTACTGTCGAAGTGACTTTGTAAGAAGTCAAAGAATCATAATAGAGGAACGTTGGGAGGGTGAGAAGAATTTATTTTCAAGAAATCTTGTGATCTGATTTTTACGAAATCCTGGAAAAGCAAGGAGTGCATGGGAGATAAACATATTCTAGGAGATCAAGCTCAGAAGGGATAAAAATTTCCAAAAGTGCATACGAAGTCCAAGAGATCAGACTCATAGGAGGAGCAAAGGTCAAGCCCTTTGAAGAATTAGAAAATATTCTAAGTCAGAAAAGATCAGAAGCTCAGGAGAGAGGGTGACCTTAGCCATTGGATCTCGATGCAGAAGATAAATAAAAATCTGATCTAAGCAAAGTGCACAATCCTTAGTGATTTTCACACGTACGAGGGTGGACTTGCTAAAGTCCCGAATCCCGAAGTCCTGAAGTAGATCTCGACCATTGATCAAGAAGAGAGCTGAAGGACCATTGATCTCTTCAAAAGGGATAAAGTACCGAAGTGGGATCCGAGCCGTTGATCGAGAGGGATGCATGGTGGATGATCTTACATTATAGAGAAATCTCTCTGGAAGAAATGAGAGTTTGATAATTGAGGTTCCCAAAGCCTGGAGATTCGGATAGCCAAAGTGAATCTCAACCGTCAGATCCAGAGGGATACGTGGCGATGGATTGTGGACTTCAGAGAAATCACTTAGAGAGTTTTCAGTTGATAATTGAAACTCCCAAAGCTCGAAGAGATGAATATCCGAAGTGAATCTCAATCATCAGATCCAGAGAATAGGTGGCATGAATCTATGGATTCTGGGTAAAGACCTGAAGCAAACGTCAATCGTCCAAAGTAAATCCCCACCATCCGATTCAAGAGGACACATGGTAGAATTCTGTGAATTTCAAGGAGAGTAAATTTTGAGACTTGAAAAACTCAACGTCCGAAGACCTGCAAGGATCACACCTGGTGATCAGATGGGAATGCATGTTAGAGGATCCGTCATTGCGAAAGAAAGGAAACTTTGAGATTTGATAATTTTGAAGTGATCACATTCGTCGATATGGGAGGGGTAAATATGAACTGTTGGTTTCCAAAAAGGTAGATCTCAGTCGTCCATTTAGAAGCACCGTCAATATTGTGAGATTGACGGTCACCTCGTATTGCGGGGACAAAAGGTGCCTGAGGTTTAAAAAGTTGAGGGCGGGCTACAATAAAGACCACAGTTTTGGAAAAAGGACATGTGGTGGCTCGAGGTGAATTGCAGGGAGAAATGTAGTTTGATCCCAAACCACCCTTGGGCGTGCCCATAATCGTGTGTTTACGCAAGGATATATCCTAAGGTCATAATCGGGAAGGGACTAATGGGAGAGGAGCTTGCACCTGAAACCTGTGAGTTCAGCAATGTGAAGAAAGAGGTCACGGGTTCCATAGAACCCACACCAGAGGACAAAGAAGAGCCTGTGTTAATTCATAAGGGAGACCATTAAGGTCTCAGAGAGTCAATTCAGCTCGAACTTGAAGATCCTTGACCAGGAGGTTGTGTAACCCTTAGGAGAGAAGGGGGTCTGCATCACTCTTGCATCTTTCACTTGATTTATAACACTTTTTTATCAGATTATTGTACCATTTCATTGCTGATATATAATTTTACTAACAACTTATATTAGGGACAATGATATTAACTTTCTTTTCCAATTGATATATTGCATTGTGTCTTGGTTTTCCTTGTGTCTTGAGAAGGTATTATCAATTTGCAGGTCACTCAAATCTTTGACAACCTCAATCAACCCTCAAGACTCATTACCAGCTTCCCTTTTCCATATAGAAACTTGAAATTTATGGGAATCCATTCATATATCACATTTTCCATCTCTTTCCTCCCTAGGTCACGAATATTCCCCCCTTGAGGTCAAACAAGTGGTTGCCAAACAGTTCCTAGGAAATAATGGAGTGACTATTGAGGATCATCTTTACATTATAGGCTGAGAAATGGACAATGGAAGAATTGAGCATGAGTATGTATCCATGAGATTATTTGCCTCATCATTGACTAAATACACTCTCAATTGGTTCATAGGCCTTCTGGACAATCACCTCACATCCTATGAATATTTTTCCAAGTTATTTAAGAGAATATGGTCAATGAATAAAGACGGTGGGACACTTGTAGCTCAATTCAATAAGATAAATAAAAAGGATAATGAGACAATGAATGAATTCAATACCATATTTGACAGCTTATTTAACCAAATTTCGACATATTTCTATCCTATAGCCGCATCAATTTGTCTCCTTTATATGAATTTTTTTGAAGGGAAATTTTCCTTCATTCCGAAGGACAAGAAGCCCACATCATTGGCACATGAAAAAGAATACAATCCTGACATTGAATAAAATCTCCTTGATTTGAGGGTGAATCATTTTTAGTACCCTCGTGTCAAAGAAAAAGAAAAGAATAAGATTTCCAACAACAATACTCTTGATCTAATTTCCCTCTTGACTCAAATGATAGATCAAATGAGTACTCAGTTTACCCAAGTATAGAACCAGATCATGGGCTGTTTGAATACTGTAGAGAAAAATCAATATGCTCCCATACCTCATTTTCCCAGCCAACAAAGAGATTCCATAGGTTGGAAATCAAGGCCTCAGTAAGAGGCAAAGGCCCCTGATACATTGAAGCCAATTGGGATGGTCGACATAGAAGCCTGGTGCCTTCCATGCTAAGAACCTCATAGAGAAGATGAGTGTCCCCGATGAGATGAATATTATCCATATGGTATGAATTTCATGGACATGATCTGCATTTTCCAAGAGGAAAAAGTCACACAAGAACATATCAATGAAGCTAGAAGACGAGAGGAAAGAGAGGGAAAACCTTATAAGATTGCAACCATGTTTGGAAAACTGAATATGATGGTCCCAGTGATAGATATGTGTAATATCCCTTCTGTAAAAAGGGAAGTATTGAATATATTACACGTACCAACCGAGAAGGAAGACCCTCCTATAATTTTGAACACTATGTATCTCTATCGACAAAGAGACAAGAATCCTCCCTTCTATATTTCATTAAGTATGAATGACCTCCATGTGAAAAACTGTATGCTCTATTCTAGGGCCTCAAAAAATGTCATTTCATTAAAGGTGATGGACCAAATTGGTTTGAAGACAACCTAAACCTATGGTAATGTATGTGGTATTGATTCTAAAAGGGTCAATGTTTATGGGTTATGTGAGGACATTGAGGTATTTCTGATTGATTTTCCACATATCAGCCTCCTCTTGGACATAGTAGTTATCGATGTTCCAGATGCTTGGGGAATTCTCTTATCGAGGAGATGGTATTCTGCCCTTGGGGGTTTCCTTAGCATGAACCTTACCCATGCATACATCCCCATAGGTGATGGCACCTTTTATATCTTGTATAATCGAGAAAATAATAATAAACATGTGATGGATCCCAATGGCCTTGATTAAGTCTCCGAGTGTGACTACGATGTTCCTCGACAAGTTATTGAGTATGATCCATATGAGTGTCCTTTAATGTAGGAAAAATTCATATATATTCTCCTCCAAGGTATAGATGAATACAAAGAGAAAATTGCAAAATACCAAGGGAAAGAGCTAGGGTCTATCCAAATTTTGAATAAAGAAGATGAAGAATGTGAAGAAGCCATCAAAAGGATGCTTAACACATAGCCTCATTCCTATCCATACATTGATAATATACCTTACATCAATTTCAATGAAGTAAGTCTTGCACTCATGTGGGACAAGAGAAAAGGCAAGCCCGAGTATGACCAGAGAGATGACAACTCATGGCTTGGGTCTTACGTCATCAAGAAGAAGTCCGATAAAGAAAAATACTATTTGAAAACCTTGGATGGGAGAAATATGCCATTACAAGTGGATGGATATCTTCTTTGACCGTATGTTTAGGTCACATGACTTCTTCAGGGCCCATGCCCTAGGTAAGTAGGTAGGTCATATTGATTTCCTTTATTTTTCATATTAATTTATCATATTAGTTTAGATGCATTTCATATTTCATTTTTCTCTATTTGCATATTGATTTCATGCTTAGTTTATAAATTTTTGAAAAATGCTAAAAATTTCTTTTCTAGATTAGTTTTTATTTGGATTTTGATGTATACAGTCGAAGGGTCATAGAACCACCCTAGATTTGATGGTTTTTGTTTCATCGTAGGGACATTTCTACAAGAACCCTAATCTAACTTCTTCAATAAATCTTACATCAAACATTCATATTCAACCATTAGGGTTGCGGAAACCCTAATCTAACTTCTTCAATAACTCTTAAATCAACCATTGGAAGTTGCTTAAAGTTTGTACACTTAAACTACTAGGCCTAGCACACTTTTTGGGAAACTTTGAGGGGATTTTAGTGGCTTATCTTCTTGATGTAATAAGTTGTTTGTTACATCCATAAGGATGATTTTCATTGCTGCATAAATTTTTTACAACTACATTATCTTTTCATGCTAGTATCTTGGTCTTTGAATCTTGAGTTTCACTAGTGTTTAGCTAGTTTATCTCTTGCATATTTCACTTGATTTATAGCACTTGTTAAGTAGCTTATTGTGCCATTTCATTTCTGATATATATTGTTACTAACATCTTATATTAGAAAAAACAATCTTAACTTTCTTGTCCAATTGATATCTTGTACTATATCTTGGTTTTCCTTTTGTCTCGGGCATGTATTATCTCTTTACAGGTCACTCAAAGCTTTGGAAACCTCAATAAAACCTAAAGAATCATTACCAAGTTACATTTTCCATATATAAACTTCAAATTTAGGGGAATCTTTTCATATATGACATTTTCCATGTCTTTCCCCCATAGGGTCACCAAGATTCCCCCCTTGAGGTGCTACCTCACCTCTAAAGTGACGAGAACACCTGCCTAATGTGACATTGGGTAGGTGATATTTAAGTGATGACCTAATAATCCATAAAGAGGGAGGAACAAGTCACTCCCCAGGACACCGTATACTCTTTCCCACTATACATCCTATCTGGAAAAGAAATTAAGCTTCTTGGAAAAGTGAAATAGACTTGGATCCAATAGAAATCAGAGACTATATGAGATGGCTTAATGGAGCCCCAACATGCAATTGATTCTACAGAATAACATCCTCTGGAAATGGAGGAAACCAAATATGGGAGAATCTGGAACAAGTACCTCCTCCATGTAAGTGCAGTCGATTGAGCACTACCCTCACATGCAACCTGTAAGCCACATATGTTCCTTGGAACAAAACCCAATATTTATTATCCAGGCCAAAAAGTAGAAATATCACTCTCTGCTCCTTGATCATGATAAATAGAAAAATTCCCCTAGTCTTAGCTTGAATTCGAAGGGTGAGGATGCATGTATCCACATTCAAAATTGACTTCCCACACTCCATAGGTCTAGAAATATTTGTGGCGTCTACCTCCCTTTGCAACACATTACCTTTCATCGTTACTTCCTTTATAATCGTCAACAGTGTTATGATCCTTAGAAATGGATTATGATCCCAGCGTACTTCCAGTGTTAAATTTCCATGGGATTGAGTACCATTTCCATAGATGACATCCCAAATAACTTCCTTGGACATGATCAACAATAAGAGAGGCCTATTATTTCCCATGAGCCAGATGAATATGGATATACTACATCACTTGTGCCAACGTAAATATATATGAAGAACCTGATTATGCATGCCAAACCCATGTGTCGCCACCCTTTTGAAATCATCATGGGCCCGTTGGAACCCATTCATTGTTATATCCTCTTCCATTAGGGGGTTTACAAAATTTGCTTTCCCTTGGAATCTCAAGGAACAAGGGACCATACCAATTTCCTTATTTTCCACCTTATTTGCTTCATGATTGTTTTCTCTGAGTATATGGAATAATTTTACAGGGATGTTAGTCAAGAGTAGCTTGATTCTCTCAATAAATCTAATGGTGTTTTTAGAGTCTCCCACTATTGTTATCTGGCTAATATCATCGACCTGAATTAGTAGTAACCTTTGATATACCACATAGGATTCGACCATAGTATTTGTTGCAAATCCCATATTCCAAGAGAAATCCACTACTTGAATTCCTCTAGGGTGATAGAACACCCCTGTCACACATGTCTCCCCTAGGGTTCTGGACTTTTTAGAACTTGAGGGTTTTGACATTTTGAAAAATTGACAGGAAATGGGCCTTTATCTTCTTACCTAGAACAATTGTTGAAGAAAACCCTTGATTTTGCGAACAAATTTGGATAAAGTACGCTATGAAAAGGCTCGAGTGAGTTCAAGTCACTTTCAACCTTTATTAATAGTAACCAATGGAATTTTATAAAAAAAACCCAACAAATGATATTTTGTTTGCATGCACATTTAAAAAAATATTTTATTAATTGATAATATAACCTATTAGGGTGGTTTCATTTCATAGTTTCGTGCGGGGTCGAGTGACGATTTTGAATACTACACAATGGGGGGGCAAGGTGGATCCTTTTGTCGACATGTAGCATGGGTCAAATCCCCCCTATGTCACCTTGGGGGTTATTCTCTTTTAAATTTCGATCAACTTTGGGTAGCGAGGTTCATTATAAACCGTAGATATCTGTGCTTTTCTGATCAACGCTCCACATTTAATCACAATATATCTACACACAAACACATCATTTTATTAAAATTAATCGTATTATTAATCATATTTGATTTAATTAATCGAATTTCATTTAATTGATTGGAATTTATTAAAATTAATTTTATTTCGTTTTAAATGTATAGAATATAGTATTAAAAACTAATAAAACATATTTTTTTATTAGTTTTTAATACTATATTCTATACATTTAAAAAGAAATACGATTAATTTTATTAAATTCCAATCAATATATACAAATAAATCATAAATATAACTATTAAAACTAAATAAAATTTAAAATTGATATAATTAAATGTAATAACTTAGAGCCTAGATAAGGCTAAGATTTAATAAAACTAAAGATAATGCTCTTTGTCGTACACCATTTCCCAAATGGAAACCCATCTAGGTTTATGTTAAGCTCTTTTTAGAGCCAGTGCTAGCTCCTTTGTGATTCCTTGGTTCTAATTTGATATGGTGCTAAGTCTCCATGTGACCATACACTATAATTGTTTCTAAATATTTACACAAAACTGTGGTTTACCACTATTTGGAAAGTGTTTTTCATATACAGTGTCTTGTGGGTTCATACGATGATATTAAAATCTACTTCTAGGGGGGGCGCAATACTACCAATGTTGAAGACATGTCTCAATGGTAAGTTTATAAACCACTCTTGACACCACACCTTTATTAACCTCTAAGCTTCCCTCCTATGTGAAGTCGATGAGGATCATTTATCCTTATGTTGATCAATGATCAACCTTAAATGTGATCCTATGAACCCTGTGTAATGGATCTACAATCCAATGATGTAGATTTAATGTCATTCAAATAATGATAATAACAATTAAATCTCCCCTCAACAAGGAGGATTTTCCTCAATCTCGATCAATATGCTTCCAATGCAAAATATGGGATCGAGCTACCACACAATGAACTTTGATATATCGATTCACACAATATGACATATGTATTTCCCAGGATGGAGAGAAATCATGAAATAAAAAAACAAACTCTACTCATACACAATATTCTAGATTACAGAATTGACACAACAATTTCTAGAACACACTGGAACTTTATTTATAATATTCAAAAATTCTCTCACAACCTGCACACATGGAATTTCTCCAAAACCACTCCTCCTCACTGTCTCTATCTGCCTAACCTCCACCAGATTATAAAGTTACAAATATATTCGCAGATGTCTCAAAATGGCTCCTTCAAAACCAAGTCAATCAAAGTGTCTAAACAAACCTCTATACTAGGAATTATTTCATGAATATCAGCAACAAACTAACAACTATGAAACAAGTCAATCTTCGAGATATATTTAAGATATATATTTTACAAATATTAAAAAATAAAATTAGGGAACCAACTCCCTTGGTAAATGTTTTGACCCCTTGTGTTGGTTTTAGAGCTTGTTGTCATATGCTCTTGCATCAGACTCCCGATGAAGAAAATAATTGTGCATAGGGCCTTCAAGGTCTGCACCATACTTGGAAATATTTGTTGTTGTCATCCAAGTGCAATAAGGGATTTTGAGGCCATTGAATCCATATGTGTGATGATAATCAATGATCCAATCAATGATGCTACATAGAGGATAGGTACAAGAGTCAAAATTTTCACCCAAGGGCGTGTTATGACTCATGGAAACCTAGACATGTCATTTACAGGGAAGATTATGAAATCTTCTCCTAGTGTCCCAAATTTTTATGTGGCTAGAAAAAAGGAATATATAAACGATACCAATGAATTAATATAGTGATCATGTCCTAGAACATGTAACTATAGTTATTGGTTTTAGAATTTTTTATGAATTTGTAGTGATGAGAGATCCTATATGAGACTTTGTAGTGTATTAGTGTAAGGTTTAGGAATTTTGGTAGAGGTGGAAGAAGGTTCTTTGTGTTCAATTAAAAAAAAGAAAGGGAAGGTGAGATAATTCTATATCTATGCAATTGTTAGAGGATACAAAGTGTAGGATGTAATGATGAACTTGGGAAGACAAGAGGGTGAGTCAATATATAGTTCTTGAGATGACTATGGATAGTTGGGAGCATGGCTATTTTTTATAGAGTTTGTTGTGTGCAATGGTACCGACACCATTTATCAGGTCTAGGATAAGAAGGAGACAAAAATGTAGGGTTGTATGGATGAGGATTAAAGGCTATAGGACTATTGGGAGCACTCAAGTGTGGGGGTTGGCATGATAATTAGGTTTTATGGAGGATTGGTAATTAGTCCACCATTGAAATTTACATTCAACTTCGAAGGCATGTTCCAAGTCCTAGTCAAGAGAAACAATTTCAAACATGGAATCTTTGAATCTAATAAAATCCAATACAATAGAATTAAATTTAACAATAAATACCTCCTCCAGATCTAGAACCTGGAGTTGAATGCAAATCCAAGTGAACACGTCAATGTACTATTAGAATATATTCGTATTTTCTTGACAGAGATGATATCACGTGGACAATAGATTTGTGAGGTGGCTTGGATGATAAAAATACTATTGGAGGGTGTAAAATAATATCTCCCAAGTGGTGATACATTGAATACCTCCTCTAGATATAGAACCTAGAGTTGAATGAAAATCCAAGTGAACACCTCATTGTACTATTGTAATGTCTTCCTAGGTTCTTGAGGTTGATACCATTTGGACAATATATTTGTTAGGTGGCTTGGATGGTAAAAATTCTATTGGAGGGCCCCCGGATGGGGTGTTAGTGCGGGCCACATGGTGGGATGAGGAGGAGAGGACAGGTCAGCACAGCAGGGGACCATGTGCTGGGCTCGTACCAAGACCCAATGCCTAATCCATGCATTTATTTTCTTTTACGATGTCTGCTGCACCATTAACACTAGTGCGCTCGAATCCCATTGTTGTCTCCTCCATGGCTTCTCTGTTTGTAGGTAACCTTAACCCCCGCATGTGACTCGACCCTCTTATCCCTTATTCGCCTAGACCTGGCTCACTCTGGCTTCCATCCTTCATGGTGCTCACTGCCTTTAAACTTCTCCAAGCTCTCCATGTCCATCCGGGACATCATCTTCAGTTTTTCCTGCGAGCTCAGAATGTCGCGGCAAAGAGGGAGACCAAGGAGAGGATCTCCATGGCATCCTCGTCGGCCCCGTGTATCTGTTTCTCCCCCTGGCCCACCCTCTATGCACTCCTCGCATCCCTCGCAGCCTGAGCTGGAACCTCTCGCCTCCTCCACCTTGCCTGCCTCCCAGTTTGAATGTCTAGTCATCATCGATAGCTCGCCGGGATCTCTATCATGATTTCCCATAGTTTCTTCGAATTCCCTAGCCAGCGGGCCTTCTTTTGCACCAGTATCCTACTCCTCCCTCCCACTCTTGGAGGTGCCACCCTTTCTTCGGAATGCCCAGCATAGGATTCACTCTTCCACTGACTCCATCCCTGACTCACAGCTGCAGGACAGTCTGGCCATCCTCTATGGGTTGGTTTTTGAGCTTCGACAAGGATTGGAGGACCTGCATTTTTGACTATAGCTTTTGGATGGGAAAACCTCGACGATCCTTTAGATCCTTTCCACCTTCCAGGGAGCTTTCCACTACACTCCAGAAGCCGCGACAACAACAGAGATGCCCCATGCAGAACCCGTTGACAGGAATGAACAGGTGCAACAGCTAGAAGGTGGTGACTTGGTGCAGGCCACGCACGGGGACACAGAGGCTATGACAGCTATGGGTGTCCACGCACACAATCCACCCAGAGTCACTCTGCCAGCTGCCAACCTGGAAGGGGGCAACTTGGATGCTGACATGCAAATGGAAGGGAAAGGGACACCCATTGAAGAGGAACCTCGGGACGTGGCATACCAAGCCACCTGGCCAGGTTATTTGCCAAGTGTCTGACCCCTCTGGGGATCTGATCTTTTTACTAATTTATATTATTAGCTGTAGCCTAGTCAGATTAGCTATGTCTATCTAAGACTATTAGACTATAAACTACAAGACTTAGTCGGCTGGCTGAATTGGTTTCCCCTTTCTTGGGGAAGTTTGGTAACTACAGCAGGGTTGTTTTCAAGCTTTTGCAACTCTGTCTGGATTTTGAAGGCCCTTTATATATAAAATCTCTTACTTACAAAAAAAAAAAAAAATGCTATTGAAGGGTGTAAAATAAAACCTTCCAACATATCCACACAATATGAAGAAATATTAAATAACTCATGCACATAGTCAAAGGGATGAAAAGACACACTTACATGAGTGCACTCAATACACTCAAGTCAAAATAGAAAAAATTGAAAAGTAGATGAGTTCCTTAAGCGATAGATGTTGAGTTGAAAGTTGTTGGCAAGGTAGGTGCATCCTCCTTAGGGAGTAAACCTAGTCTATCTCAAAGTGTGAATCTCAAAGATGATAGTATTGATTTATATTGATGGTGATATAGGGGCCATTTATTAAACTATTTATTTTACACAAAAAAAACAAAAGATGTTGTTTTGTTGAACTAGAGATGTAAGTCAACAATAGAAAATAACAAGATAATACAAATAGAAACATATAAATAAGAAAAGAATCAAAGTTAGTACACGAAAATTTAAAATTGGAACTCACTTTTTTCTTGGCATCCGATATATCAATATTGCTGTCAATATTCATTGAATCAATCATTAAGTAGAGCATGCAGTCTACATCACCAAGTCCTCAGAATAGGCCTTTCTGCACATTCAATATTGGAAAAAATCAATGTTAAGGGAGAAAATAAAATGCCACATCAAAGTATATTCAATAATCTCTAAAAGCAATATCATTAGATGGATAATAGGAATATATTAATGATATCCTCTTGGTTTCGAGAAAAAAATATTCTCTACTAAATAAGGCCAACCACATGAAGTTGGAAACTCATTTGGCCCCTCCCCCACCTTTAATCACTCTCAATTCCCCATACCCAATCATGCATATTAATTTAAACAAAAAATGTAGAACTAATATTTTATATCAAAATTTTTTGTCAAAATATTTACAATCAATTCCTTTTCAGTTTCTTCCTTTGAATACAATTCTTCAGTACTACATCATCACTACTAACATCGTCTTCAACCCCTTCAACAATTGGACCCTCTTTCGGCCTTACTGCATGACTATGCATTATATCTACCATTGTACTACTTCTAGTAATACGACGTACTACTGGACGTGGCTGCACTACAGGGGCATCCACTAGAACAACATAAAGCATTAAAATTACATGGTTAGTTATTATTATTCATATTAGTATTTCATTAATACAAATATCATGACTCTATTTTTTACCTGGAGGAGTACTCAGTAGTCGAAACCATTGGTTGGGTTGTCGTTGGTTCCTCTCCTCTGTGAGAACTAGCCTCATCTACATCCTCTTCCATTCAAACAAGAAACATTATAAGTACACCATTTGTAACTAAATATTACTAATCGTCAATATATACAATTGATACACCATGCTGGGTCTGCACACCAACAAAATCATGGGGTTCCTGCCCAACTTTGTTGTCGAATGAACTGGGGTTGCTTGCATGCTTAAAAAAAGTAGACACATTAATTGATGTGATAAATAAACCTTTTGTATATGTACTTACAAGTAATGAACAATAATATAGTCTTGTCATTTTACTTATAACCGTCTCTCCTGAAGGGTCAGTCGATTTTGTTTTCCCCAAAATTTTTCGATGTTAAACCACTGATTGAAAGATGAACTTGAAGCTGATACTCATGTCTTCTTTGTTGGGTGCACTATTGAACATATCCCCTTGTATTTCATAATACGATAAATTTTTCTTAGTGGCAGAAATAAAAAAAAAATTGTCTGACGATATGAATAATATGGTAAAATTATTTGTTACTTACAATTAGAGCTTTTAATATTAGGTAACCACCTTGGCCATGTTTTTATTTCCCATGTTTATATAGTGTTTCCTTGGTGGCTTTCAATGTGTTTGGGAGCCTATGAAAAGTTTCAACTATGTACTTAGACAACACAATTTTTTCTATAGAACAAATAAAGAAAGTTTGGCATATTCAATTCAAAATATCATTTACCTTCCAGGTCCAGGTGGTGTCTTCCCTTCATGTATCAATTCAATATCCTTTGCATCCTCCTGTATATTCTTCCATTCCCTCTCAGGAATGGTGACAGGATTCCATACTTAGGTTTTTTAATCAATTGAGTCTTGTATTGATCTATGACATATTTCAAATATGTACCCTCCTTCAAGGTGATATCTTGTTTTTTGACCAAATCACCAATCATGCCAACCAAATGGTTAATGAGTTTGACTTTCAATTATTTTTTTTGGGAATTCCACCATGTGCGAATGGCAGGCCCAAAAATCTCTAATGCATTGTCATGCAAGGTCCTGTAAAAAATGTTGTTTCCTACAAAAAGATATGATAATTAGTTTAAAATAATTTGAAAGATGCAGGTTTCAATATTTAAATAATAGGAATTAACTAAGATATTAATAACTACCTAGGACTTGTGGCATATTCAAGGGAATAAATTTTTCATCCATCAAAAGTTTGACCAATATTGTTCCCATGTTTTGAACACGTGTTGCTCCAGGATAGCAGTGCGTAGACTCTTGTTCATGAGATTCTTCATCTAGTACACCATCATATGTTCCATGGTATGGCATGAATGGTGGGGGTGTCTCATGGGCCCAAGGAGTTGTATTCATCTCAGCCACAAACAAGGAGGAAAATAGCCTCGAAGGCGAGTGGCTCATGCTAGGTCATTGTGGGGTTTGTGCACCACTTCTACCAGCAGCGTCCCCAAGACCAAGATCTTGTTTCGGTTCCAAATATTTGTGTAGAAAGATACCATTTTTAGTTTAGCTCAGATAAACATACGAAATAGAAATTCATAAATTAATATATGTCATAAATAATCTATTTTTTAAAATGGCTCTTACCGCATATTGATATATAATCTACTCTAACTCTCTCATCCTTATTGTGGTCTCCTCTATAGCCTTATAACTAGCCAATTGAAGGAGTTATTTGTTTTCCTTCCACAAGCCCCTTCTAATCTTTTCAATTGGGTTGAGGGAATCATATATTTCATCAGCCTGATCATCATGCTCTGGCGTGCTTGTATGGATAAATAAATAAACAAGTTAATTGAATGATTATCAACAATAATCCATATGAAAATCAATGTTCTACTTGCTGCAAGATGGATGGTGCCTTCCCACGATCACCATGCCACATGTCAAATTTTGTCATGTCTCTAGGGTACAAGATACCATTTTTCAAGATACAATACAAGTATGTATTTCAATCTACAATAATAATGGCCACTCAAATATCTCATAAAGGGAGGTTGCATACAAGTTGCAAATAAATGAGTATACCTTATATATTTCCAACACAAAGAAAGAACGTGAACCTCAAATTTTAGAGAAGATGAGGAGAAAGATAAACGACTATGAAAAGAATAATGAATATTCACATAACATTAATAAAATATTATTCATTAAGAAAATAATTGGAAAATCACACACACATAATAATTAATTAATTCAGGAGAGATATAGGATTCATGTAATTCCATATGTTCTGGAATTTATATTGAATATACCTTTGGAAGTTGATTCACATATATGAGAGGAAGATTATAACCATCAAGAACAAGAATCACATGGTTGTCAAGTATGCATTCAATAAAAGGATACACTAAGACTGCTCATTGGAAAGTTGGGGGGGGGGAATTGAATTCATCCCTTTCTGTGTTGATCTAGCCCGAATGGACAATGTCCTTTATGGTTCTAGTGTAATTGGCATAACACTATTGGAATTTGGTAGATTCGAACTTGTATACTGCATCAATGGATAAATGAAAACCTACAATTAGAAATCAATGTTTCTCTGTATGTCATAATTTCATTGACATTGAAGTTGATATGATTTCATAAAGTTACAAAATATTAAAACCTACATAAATTTACATTAACAAACAATGCCATTCTGAAGGTGAGCACCTATAAACAAAGGTTTATAATTCATACACAAGATATTGCATCATTTCTTCACTGCAAAGAAACAAAGGAACAATTATTGAAATGGAAGAAGAGGTTGTTACACTTTGAAAATGTAGTGTTATAACTTCTCTAGCTCAATATAACTTAGGGAAGACATGTGATCCCTAGTTAGAATGGCTTGGAAAATTTTTGTATAATATAGTGTACCTCTTACAGTGGTAACATCCTCACTCTAGTGTTTCTTATAACACAAGTTACAACAACCACAAGAATTGAATAACAAGATGAAAAATGAAATAATTTGGCAAAAGCCTAAGTTACTAGGACAGAGACACAGATACACCAGCTTTTTGGAAATCTAGGATCTGAATACAACAGGAAAATGGACAGTACAAAATATATTAAAATATTTTTTATAATTTAAAAAAAATCATACTTCATAATTTCATAATGTAGATATTTTGATCCTTGACAAATTTGCACACTGAGATGCCAAAATTTACAAACATAAAGTTTGAAGTCTTCATGTTTCAAAAACTTTCTATGTAAGAAAAAAATGGATAAGCGTGAGTATTAATGTGGAACATAATCCCAACATAATGATATATTGCTTCCATCAATTCCCCCTACAATCTTGTAAGATAGAAATTATGGGAGGTTTCAAATAAGATAGATTTTGGATTTTCCTTGATTTTCAAAACTCGTCTAGTACAATCCATAATGATTATCTATGATGCCTTTATAAAGGGTTAGAAAAATATTACAGATTTGGGCGACATTGTTTGTCTGGGGTCTCCTCTGTCGCTCGAGATAGGGCCTTGTATGTCACTCTTTTGTCTCACTCTCAGTCCTCTGTCACTATCTATCACTCTCTATCTCACCGTGTTTCTTGTTTTGTCTCTTGCAGTCGAGGTCGAGACGAGCATGCCATAATGATTCAATGTCAGGTTCTTGGTCCTATCAGAAGATTTTTGTTTGTCATTTTCTTTGGTTTTTCAATTTGATACAGGTTTTCAATTTTGGCAGGTTTTATAAAATATGTATTATTAAAAAACCATATAATATAACCAATATATTATACAATTTATATTATATAATATAAATTGTACTATATAACAAACATATAATAAAGTTTTATATATAATAAAATTTATATTAAGGTTTTATATATAATACAATTTGTATTAAGGTTTTTGTGGTTATAGGGTTTTTGGGTAAAGTGTTAGGTGTTAAGAATTTTGGGGTTTAGTTAGGTGTAAGGGGTTAATGGACATACGAGTTACCAATGTTAGGGATTAGGTGTTATAGATATAAGTGGTTAGGAGAATATGGTTTTATAGGTTAGTGAGTTGGGCATGATATAAACGGTCATAGTAATATGATGTAAAGTGGTTATAGGGATTAGGGATGTCATCATTGACAATGATGATGACAATGATGTCTACAAAGAAAATGATGATAATGATGATCATGATGAAGACAATGACAACGATGACGAAAATGACAATAATGATGATGATGACACTAAAAATGACAATGATCATGCTGATGATGACAAAGATGACGATGACCACGATGATGATGGTGACATTGTGTTGTGGGTAATATCCCCCTACAGACAGGTTGAGTTATCCTTAGCAAATTTTTCTTCAACTAAGACAATTCTAACAAATGGTACCTGCCATTCCTAAATTCCATTCATTCATACATGAAATGAGAGAGAATAGGAGAAGGAGAGACAACTACTTGTTTACATCAGTTGTCCTTACTACTCCTTGGTGCTATGAAGTTGGATTTAATACAGCTTCAAATGCAGTCTACCTGCAAAAGAATAAGAATACCCTCCTACCTCGGGATGTTTCACACACACACACACACACACACACATATCTGTGTTTGTGTATGAATCATCCCGAGGTAGGGATACCCGTGCTTGGTACAAGATGACTCAAATTATGGCCACCGACCAATACACTACGGATCCATGAAAGTACTGACTAAGGATATGGCCACCAAACATACAACATGGATTCATGTTTCCATGACATGATCAAGTTGTAGCCGCGAGATTGTACATAGTGGAGCTACAATATGACAAAACAACATAGCCACAGACCAATACAATGTGGATAGATGTGAGAATGTATAAAATTCTCTCCATCGCAACCTGGGTTAGGCACATAACTCTAGTAGGTGCCACAAAGGGTCCCAGGATGCGAATAAATGTGCTGATGTCGAACATGGTAGAAACCACTTCATTATCAGTCATTAATGCATACCGTTAACAAGTACGAGAGAAATCATCAGTGATGATAGTGATTCCCAAGGTACCCCAGTACATTCCAGAGAATGTGAATAAATGAGATGAAGTTGAACATTCAAGGAATCATTTTCTCAGAGGTAAATAATGTAAACCTACTCTCAAATGAGAGGAAACCTTCCATTGAGGTATGCAAGTTCCAAGGTAATGACTAGTTGCTAAGTCTAATTCCTAGATAATGAGTTGGAGTCAACATGAATAGAACCATCGAAGGAGGGTCATGATGTATCCCCCACAAGTGACACGAAATATAATAGAAAATGATGTAGAATGATAGAGAAAATGTGGATATACTAACACAGGTATGAATAATGCAGAGTGGTTGTAAGGTTGATAGTTCCCTTGAACATTGCATGACATGACCATTGAATTGGAAGAATTTGAATTGAATAGGAAAGGATCCAAAAATAATGTGATGATCTCCATAATGTGATGACAACCAAAGGTTCCCTTCGAAGGAATCGAAAGAGTAAGACAATGTGTAGAGAGTGACAACAACCAAAGGTTCTCTTCGAATGAGTTGAAAGCGTATGATGAGACATGGAATTCAAATGGCTTAGAGGCAAATGGATTACCCAATTATATGAAATAATGTAGACAAGTGCCCCACGGGCCCTTTAGATGTGAGCTCTGTTGCAAGGAGTTGGAAACCTCTCAACACATCTTTATTCTTTTTCCTTTTGTTATCATTGTGTGGAGAAAAGCTTTCCAAAGACTCCATTCGAGAACCATATGGCCGACCCAACCCAAAGAAATAATTTCAAATTGGGATTCCCTCTATCCAGGTACCTTCAAGAATAACCCGCTCTTTAAAGCCTTACCCAAGTACATTTGCTGGAAAATTTGGCTCACCAGAAATAGAATCATATTCTCCAACCTTCACTCTCCCCCTGATCTCATAGCTAAAAAATCAGTAGGCCTCCTAGATGAGTTCTTTCTTTCCAATCCCAACGCCATCTCTTTCATCCCCACCTCCACCATAGAATCTGACTAGATCTGCTCTTTTTTCCCCTCCTTTCCTTCCACTATTCATTCTCCCTCTCCGTTTAGATCCTCCTAGTAGCATCATGTAGACACTGAGTACCTAAATTGGCACAATAGGCAACAGACTCACATTCTCTACTTTGATGAAGCCTCAAAAGCAAACCCCAGGGTGGCAGGAGCAGAAGGGGTCATCATATTCCCATAAGGAATTCAAGTGCTCTCTTTTCATTGGAATTTGGGCATCACAACTAATAATCAAGCCGAAGCCTATGCCCTATACCAGGTCCTCCACCTCACCAAAATCCTGAACATTCACTCCTTCTCGGTGATTGGGGACTCTAAGATAATCATAGGTCATGTATGCAAAGGATCCCACCCCCCAAATCTCCACTTAAAGGCCATTCTCCAAATAATTTCGATAACTCTCAAACTTTTCCACAATATCTCTCTGTTCCATGTCCTCCAATGAAATAATCAATTGGAAAACACCCAAGAAAATATGGAAATCAAAATGGAGCAAGGCTCATTAGTGGTTAACGACCTTACTCTTTATAAGCCCATTCCATGACCACGTCACTTGACTCCTAGAAGCCAACACTTTTGCCTACTCAGTGTGTTGTGTTGAATTGCGCCTTGGTTTGGGTCACGATTTCATCTTGTCATAAAGCCTTCCCTCTGCCACCGACACCTAGCCACCCTCCCCCTCACCTCATCACGTTTCATAATAGCTACCAAAAAATACCCCACCTCACCTCTTGACACCTAGGAACCCTCCCCCTCACCTCAACTCGTGTCATGTTGCATCTTATAATCATCTCCCCTGACTTGGGAGGTCATTTCGATGTCCCTCTGGTAGCTACTACGCGTGGAAACAAATACTGGAGTGGGAAGATCCTATTCAACATGACGTCTAGGGCGTATTGTGCATTGATTTCAGGCAATGCGAAGGGTACCAACATCAACAATGAGCATGGATGCAAATCGTGGCTAAATTTGGGAAATCGGTTAAGTTCTATGAACCAAACAAGGGTGATGGTGCATATCATAGAAGGAGTGGCTCATATCGTTGTTATTCTCAATTCTAAGTAGAGAAAAACATCATTCACTTCTCACCTGAGCACAGACACAAATACCTACTTAATTCAGCCAGACAACGCAAGGATTTTAGGCAAGATGAACAAGCAAAATCAGTGAACGATTTCAGTGGAAGAGCACGATGAGCTGGTGAGCATGATGAATAACCTTCAAATACAACTCAGGGCTCTTTTAGCATAGGTTTTATCCATCACTAATATTACCATGCAACACAGGGGAGAGCAACAAAGAAACAGGGATGAGTTTAAGCATTAAGACAATAGATAGAGGCACTCAAATTTGTGGCTGGACCTGCGTCACCCACAACCTCCACGAATAATTTCATCTCAGACGAAGCCTCCTCGCCGAGATCACGACCATGAATGGACCTCAATCTACGGCCTCCAACAGAGGAAGAATCCCCTGAACTGAATCAAAACAAAATCTAAGTGTATGCAATGCTTTATTATTCTTTTACTAGGATCTTTTTGCATGGTTTTCACTGTAGTAGCTCACATAGGCTTTAGCATTTTATGAAGCACTACCCCTACTCTTCACTTCCATCTGGAAGCATACAAGGGAGAAAATTTTGAATTTTTCAACTCTTGTAACATAGAGTTTGTACTCTTCCTGCGTTTACTCACAGTTTTTTAATATAATTTTTGCCATGCTTCTGTTAAAAAAAAATAATGTATACAACTGTCATGTTCAAGGATGAAAAAAAACTACCATAATGTTTCAAAAACTTGAGACACTTCTCGAAATCCCCCCCCCCCC
>JASDQU010688263.1:28268-39060 GCA_032191745.1 Picea mariana
TTATTGTCTAACGAGCTCGAAGAGGATAAAAAATGCTCAGTATAACTCATATTGGATGAGCCCCTCTTCCTAGTTTTAATGAACTAGAAGAAGTAAGGGCTTGATTCCATATGGGTCCTTCAGTGTAAATTTTTATGAGTCCAAATAAGGTAAAATCGATGGCCTTTCCATATTTATAGAGTCTAAAAAGATTTTAAAGAAGAATCAAGATGGAATTTTTCATAAGTTTAGTCTCCTAAGCCCGAAAAAAGTATAAAATAATATTCAATAGAACTCTCCTAACCAAGACGGTTATGGTGTTCCTTTTTTGTAAGTAGTCCGATGAGACCAAAAATGTGAGAAAATACCTCTCAACAAACATGCTTTCTAATTTAGTTTAATGAGCGTGAAAGACACTTGACAATATTTTCATGTTTAGGGAGTCTGAAAAGAGCTTAAAGGAGACTCCAAAGGGTTCCTTTTTCGTATAGCTTTTACGAGTCCAGAAAAGTGATAAAAGTATACTCAGTAACCTATTCTCATGTATTTATGAGCAAAAGAAAGAAAAAAGACTAAGCTTGGAATTGGTTTCATTTTTATACAAGCTTGAAAACAAAATAAAACTATGATTGGGTAGGTTTCATTTTTTCACAAGATTGAAACTAGAAAATAAACTATGCTCGGAACTAGTTTCATTGTTTAACTAGTTTAAAATTGAAAACTAACTATGCTTGAAACTTCCCAATTTAATGTCCAAAGATTTCAAGGGATACCCATGGGTGGTTGGTACTTTTCCCCTAGCTTGAGAAGCTAGCATCTTAACTCCATCATGATAACCATAGGCTAGAGACATGCCCCCCAAGCTTCATTTAATTCATCGACTCTTCTCCTATCAACAATTTCTATACAAGAATAGAGTTCTGGTTACTAAAAGAAAAATGTTCACCAGAGAGGGAGGAAGAAAGAGGATCAAATGACCCAAGTGGATAAAATGAAGGTTCATATATGAGTTCTAATGAAAGACTTGACTTAATCAGAGAGGTGGTTGTTTAATTTTTTAACGAGGTTGACACAAGAATATAATTATGCTCATACTCTCCTAGTTTGATTCCCAAAACTCTGTTTCATATTTTAACAAGCTTCCCAAAAAGAGGAAGAACTATGCTCGTAACCCTCTATTTCATTTTTTAATGAGCTTGACACAGAAAATATAACTATGCTCACAACCTCTTCTTGATAATGGCTTCCAAGAGGATAATTATCTGGAAGTAATACATGTCAAGGGACATACCTTGATCATGGCTTCCAAGAGATCTTTGTTGGATGGAAGAATAACTCTCTTGAAGGAATACATGTTGAGGGCTGCAATAGGGGTAGGGAGAATAGGCTCTAATAACCCTATTAAATATATCACCATGTGAACTATCAGATCTAAGTCATAAGAAGTCGAGCATATAGTGAGAGGCTAAGTTTCTTCGAAGGTTGAAAGCATGGTATGTGTCACCACATAATTAACCTATGGCTGGGGTGATACCATTGTCATATAATGACCATTTACATAAGACTTGTGGCTGGAAATAAAAGTAGGACCAACAAACAAAAGTTGATCGATAGTCACAATTTTTCCATTATGAAGGAAATATATCAATCGAAAGAGAGTGGAAACGATAGATTTCATGGCATAGACATAATCTCTCCCAAGGAGGAAATTAAAATCCAAGGGGTCATCAACTACCATAACATCAATATAGATAATTTTCCCTCATAAATTAATAGGGAAATGTGGAAGGATACCTAAAGAATCAATGATTCATTTTTTAAAAGCTAACAGATTTTGGGTAACCGACACAAGATGAGGACAACCTAAAGCTTACCAAGAAGTTGAGGATAAAATACTAATTGAAGCACCTTCGTCGATAATATTTTGAGGAATGTCCCTACAACAAATCTGAATAGTGATTTGGAAAGGTATGTAGGAAGGAAGACGAGGTCCTATTAGCTCATGCCAATTGAAAACAATGGCCTCACTACTTGGAGGAGATTCTACAGTAGAAGGAGAAATTCCCCCTTGTCCAGAAGAATTGATATTAACAATCAAAATATGAGAGATATCGACTTCTCTCTCTAACGTGAGAGTGGGATCGAATGAGGATGGAATCAGATTGATCACTTGGAGAATTTCACTCTTTAAGGGGAGAGTGGGATCAACCAAATATGGACTTAGAACAACCATTTTGACTTCACTCTTCAAGGGAAGAGTGGGATCGACCGATGATGGAACCAGATCAACCAATGTAGCAACCAATGGTAGGTTGGGAGAGAACCTACAGTAACCAATTGGAAGTTGTGGTTGAGAAATAGTCATGTATTCCAACAATTTCTAGGCTTCAAACATACGAGGGAAAATGTGAGTTTAACGAATACCTTCACATAACCAACAAGGAAACTTGAATCTACTTTTATTTTTCCCAACATTACTTTCACTAGTTGACAAGATGTCACTAGGATGACCTGCAAAGGATAATGACACAGGTTTTTTAGAACGCATGGGCCACACATATAAAATATTGGAAATACCAGGAAAATCCTTAAGAAGGTGGTCACCCTTACAAATCCTGCAAGGGAATTTGGGCTTGTGATTTGTCTTGGTAGTATTATGAACCTCATCAATATTACTAGTATGATTGACAATAACTAGTTGATTTTTTCCAACATGTCGTCCAGTGGTTGAAATTTTGGCCCCTTTCTTATTTTTCTTCTTCTTAATATTCCTTTTCTTCTTCTTCTTCTTATCCACTTGGTTAACAACTTCAAATCTTTCACTAGGTGAAGCATAAGAAAGGGAGGAAGAAAAAATAGGTGAAGAAGGTGAAGGATCAATATGAGGTGGATGTTCTTAGGGTGAAGGGCTTGCATTTGAAAGACAAGGAGCTTTTGAGATCACTGGACTGCAAAAAAACCTGACCAATAAATCGACAGTGAGCTCAGGAAGACTAAATGTGGCAATATAAGGAGGACCAATGTTTCCAAAAGAAGGAAAATGAAATGTTCCCTAGGAAAAGGGGTTCTTCATTAGTAGTTCCAGATACTGATGCAATATACATTGATTCAACCTAAGGTCCACTAGGGAAAACAAACAACACACACTAAAAAAATACAGGAAGCAAGTGAGAAGACAAACCTTCTCACAATGAAAGCACTAGTTGGTGATAAATTCCAACATCACAAGATCAATATAAAAGGGGGTTGATATAGGGCAGGTGGACCATTTATGTTGGAAACCTGCTTAATGGAATTAAGCCCTGGTGCAAGTTCCCACACAACACAACCGTGGGTTACCCTCCAAGGAGACCAAGTGATTTTGATCAATGTCTATTCCATGTACAACAAATACTTTCCCCTTTTCTGTGACCTTATGTATGAACCCTACAGATTATGGCCACTAAGGCTACCACTTACAACAACAAAAGCCTAGGGAAACAATCAACAGTCGGGTATACATGCAAGGGTAGTGCCAAAACCTGAAATCCCCTTGAGAGGTGCCTCCGACCGAGGTGTGAACCTCCCAAGTGATCCTCAAGTGTCTAATGACACCGTTTGTAATGTGTGCAGACCACTCCACCAAGACCAACAAAGCGGGGTTAGTTACTCCATTGGCCCCAGTGTGACCTCTTGATTGACCCTTGTGTGAGAAGGGATGCCCAGGAAAATGATGCAGGAAATGGATTTCTCTCCATAACTCAATATGCTACATTTTTTTGATATCTTTTGAAAGTTATCTTCACCACCTAGTCCAAATCCCTACACATAATCTAATGTAGGTTTGCAGAGCCCTAGAAAGAAAAAAATCTAGATAAATTTTAATTACTTCTTTGATTTTATAGTTGTTCGTTACTCAAAGGTATGAAAATGAAACTGATGATATTTGTACTCGACTCTTAAAACCATGAAAAACAAAAATGAAATGAAAAAAATTCAATTTAGATGAATGCTACCTATGGAAATGATAAGAGTATTTTTGCCATTCCCAAATGCATAAAACCAATGCAATGCAGCAAAAAAATTCATAAATCCCAAGAAGATGTTCAAGACAATGTTGCTAAGCAGAATGTAATCAAATCCTCTTTGTTTGGTTCTAAAATGCAATGTAATCAAATGTAATTTCTTAATGCTTCCTTTCTTTCAAATGAAATGAAATAGTTCAAGGATGATATAGAGAAGAACACAAAGGAGAAAGAATATCCAAACAAAGAAGCATTCACACGATCGAAAACTTAAAGAATCAAACATATAAATTGTTGGACACACAAATCACACTGAGAGGGGGGGATGAATCAATGTAGGGCCTTTTTTCAATTCCCTTCACAAAAAATCCTCAGTTAGCAATCACAATTTACTCAACACTTATTACTATCAATTTATAACCAGTTACATATAAATACATATCAGTAACATAGATCATTAATAAGCCATCAACACAAGGAACACAAAGAACACAAGATGTATGTACAATTTTCTTTTTATTATGGACTACAATCCTTGGGGTTTTATAAGCAACAACTGAATAGACTATCAATTCCACAAGAGCACCAGCTCTGCAATGCAAGACTCAACTTACACAACTCAACACCAACTAAGAAGAGGATTCAATCCTCAACAAATACTAATCTATCAATAGGTACGCGACCTGCTACTAGTGCCAAACACATATATACGTGCCCTACCAATAGTGCAGCCCGCGTATGTATGCAGTCTAGCTCATAGCAACCTACATTTGCCTCCTTAAGAACTAGGGTTTTCTCTCTCCATGAAAACTCAGATCTTTTCCATCCTTTGTCACATCCACTTCTTCCCTTCGTTGTCCAATCCGTACCATAACCAATCACACAACATCTATGTTTTCCAACAACTTATTCATGCTCCTCAACCATACAATATGAATGTTACTTAATCATGCATAAGTAACTAGTATACTACAACAATCATATCAGTACTGAAACATAAGAGTGTTGCTCATTGATTCAATCAACCAACACAAACCATCTCACAAAATCTATACCAAGAATGCCTTAAGCATTCACCATACCATAAGCAAGAGTATCCATCAAAACAATCATGTAACCATACTAGAACATCTATGGCAGATCTAAGCCCATAAAATTCATATCTGGAACTTGCTTCAGACTTTAGAAAACTGGCAACATCTCACACTCAAGTCTCCATGACTTTCTCCAACTATATGCGCTTTGACCTCCTTCAACCCACGTGTGTAAATGCTCTGGTTCAGTGTTGCCCACATATGTACATGCTTTGGATCACTGCAACCCATGTACTCCTTCATAAACTAGGGTTTCTGAACTTCTGAAACTTTCAACGTCAAGATCTCATACTTACAGAAACTTTGATGCATGCATGAGAATGTGAAATAACACTCTGACTCAGAATAGATCTTCAATATATGCTCAAGAGAGATGTACATTTACAAGAGACCCACGACTCTTATTTATACTCTCCAAGAAGCTTCCTTTAGAAACATCCACTTAGCCACTTTGTCCACATATCTAATTTATCCACAAAACCACATCGTCCACATAGCCACCTTTATCCAACTTTGTCCACTTAGCCACTTTGTTCACATGGCCACTTGTCCATTTAACCCTCTTTTCTTATTTTAGGATTAACTCACTTATGACCAATTTCCATAATTAGAAAGTTCTCCATTAATTTTATTATTTAAATAATCCTCTTTGACTTCATCACTTCAATTTCTTATTTAAATAATTTCTTCTTTGTAAGAACTTTGACTTCTTTGACCTTTGGGGCTTCTAGCCAACACATGAGGGTCCTCCAACTTCACAAGGACATAACTCTCAAACCATGAGGAGTTATGTGAATTTCTACATACCAACGGAAATAACATGGCAAGAATTATCCATATAGGATAGTTTCACTGACAAATTCATTGATATTTATCCCATTATTACACAATTAAGCTTGGGGATCTCTAACCATACTTCTAGGATAACGCAACCAAAAAGAATCTTCTCGTGAGTGCTTTCACCATAAATGGACCACTTTGGAATTCATCCATTTGTACTTCCTATAGACCATGACATGACAATAATGAGTCATCTTTACATCAATCCACTGGAATAACCCATGACAGCACATCACTGTGACATTGTCCCTTTGTCATTGATTCCATGCATGACCACATGATCCAACGATCAATACATTAATGCATCAATGCATATATGCATCATATATCAATGAAAACAAATTTGTTTGATTACTGAGAAGGGGGGTGAATCAGTAATAGAGTAGTTTAATCCTTATAACCATATAATGAAAGTGTTATATAATGTAGCATTATCATCCAATAATTGCAGAGTAAATAAACACTGAACAAATTAGAAATCATACACATACACAGTACACCATTGTTTTTACGTGGAAACCCAAAGCGAGAGAAAACCAAATAATGTTTTTTCTTATATGTCTTGAAGAATTACATTCATTAGAAGTACCAACTTCCTTTGTTTTCCAGATGCAACTGGAAGGAGGCTCCAACCCCCAGTTTCTCAGGCTACAACCCGAGGAAGATACAACTCCCCAAATCTCTGGCTACAACTAGAAGGAGGCTAAAATCCCCTATGTTCTCTAGCTACAACCAGTCCTTGCCCTGTCCAACTGCTCTGACGTAGAAGTAGAATAATGAAACCACTGTCACACTATCACTATGAGATATACCACTATACAACTGTGCCAACCTGTACCACTATCCTGCAACCAACCTGTAATATTGCCCTGCAATCAACTTGTACCTGAACTGAACATGTATCAACCAAAATACAATATATATGTGACCTGTAATTCTGCAACACGTGTATGTATGTTCCCTGGATGTTGTTCAACCCACGTATGTATGTGACCAAACTATTATGCAACCTATGTATGCCTTCTGAAAACTAGGGTTTTCTTTCTTCTGAAAACTTTTGACCCTCTGTAACTTATTTCACATAGATTTGTAACCTATCACTATATCCAGACTGTATTTGTGCCTTGTGCATGCATCCTCATACATAACCTTTACCCAAAAACTCTATATCTCTCTCTAGTCATGTGACATAAGTGTGTGTAATCATGAACAAATATAATAACCGTCACATGATCTAGACTTCAAATTCTTTTTGATATTCAACCTCTGAATACATCAACCAGTACAAGCTCTCAACCATGTACCACAAGAACCCTTAGCCATATGCCAAGAAATACAAGATGTGCCTCAACAAGAAGTATCAATTATAAATATACCAACACTTTATTTCTGTAGATTTGAATTATATAGAATATCCCATGCAACCACTAGTCTCTCTAGGGAGAATCCTCAAATCTCCATAACCATTTCTCATGCATACATCAAAATCCAACTATTCATAGAAATAAGACATACCTTTTGAACCAATGGATAGATCTGATGTATCTGAGCATTGTAGACCTTCTTGGGAGCTTGATATTAGAATCTAGAACCTATGCATCTTCATCTTCTCAAGTTTCCATGGATTTACCCACATGTACACACCCTAATACACTACCAACCCGCGTATGTACACACCCCAATACACTATCAACCTACGTATGTATGCACCCTAATACACTATTAGCCCGCGTACACCTAAACAATAAGGATTTTTTAGTATTTGTTGTAATTCCCAAACTTTCACTATCAACCCTTCATACTACCTCATACTTTCGCAACTTCAAATGTATCAATGAGTACTTGCAATAAGCTTTACACAAAAAAAGATATTCAATATGTTCAGGTGTGATTAAATGAGAGAGCCTTGCCTCTTATTTATACTTTCATGTAACATCCCACTTTCCTTATTTTAGGGAGTTCTCCATTAGCTTTATTATTTAAATAATTTATTTTGCAAACACTTTGACTTTTTGGGGCTTCTAGATGACTCATGAGGGTTCTCCAACTTCACATGGCCATAACTCTCTAACCGTGAGGAGTTATGTGACGTTCCACATACCAACGAAAATGGAATGACATGTACTATCCATCTAGAATAGTATTACCTATAAATATATCAAAACTCATACCATTATCCATCAAACAAACTTGGGTTCATTACCCAAACCTTTGTGCTACCGAAATTCACTACCGAACTTTCTTCAAGGGTTGAAATCAATGAAAACCAACCCAATTAATAAAAAATATCCCCCTTTGGCATTGATGGAAACACTCTGATGCAATACTGAAGTCATATCACTCATTCTCCCCTTGGAACCATGCCTCTGTGCTCTGCCTCTAATAGATCTCTCCCCCTTTGTCATCAATGGAAAAGGTATCTTTCCATCCAGGGTTACTCCCCCTAACTGAATTGTCCTTGGGGATATTCCCCCTGATTGAACTCTTCTTGAACCTAATCTCCTGACCTGAACTATCCTCTTTATGGTTCTTCCTCATGTATATCTAAGACATATAATATAAGCATTCAAAAACATTCATTTTGGACTAGAAATTACTCCGAGTCTCTGGCGAAGATAATCAAAGTATTCTCTTGGAAGTGGTTTCATAAAGATGTCAGGCACTTGTTCTTTTGTGCCCACATATTCAACTTTGATTTTCTTCTCTGCAACCTATTCCTGTAGAAAGTGATACTTTATTGGAACGTGCTTCGTCTTGTAGTGCATCACTGGGTTCTTTGAGATACTAATGGTGCTTGTATTATCACAATAGATTGGAATGGGCTCATAATACTCAACCTGTATATATGTCAGAGTTTGTTTCATCCATATAACCTGTGTACAACATGATTCTACTGCAATATACTCTTCCTCAGTTGTAAATAAGGATACTAACAATTTTTTCTTGATTAAACATGATACTAAAAACTCATGCAAGTAGAATGTTGCTCCACTGGTGCTTCGTCGATCATCAATGCAACCTGCCCAATATGCATCTGTGTAGAAAATAAGTGACATATCCTTTCCTTTTGGATACCATAATCCAACCTCTTATGTTCCTTTGAGATATCTGAAATCCTCTTCACTGCTATTACATGTGATTCCTTTGGTGCTGCTTGAAATCGTGCCACCTTTCCAACTACCTACATTACATCTGGTTTGGATGCTATCACATATAGTAAGCTACCGATCATTGACATGTACTTCCTTTGGTATGTATAATTTGAATCATCATATTTTCTCAACTTGCAACAGGTTTGCATAGGAGTGGTAACTGGCTTGCGATATTCCATTTTAAAGCTCTTTAGCATTTCTCTGATATACTTAGTTTGAGAAATAAAAATTCCTTGGTTTCTTTGACGTATCTGAAGACCCGTCACCCATAAAGAAGAATAGTTCTTCAATTAATTAAATTTCAAATTCATTCTGCACATCCTTTGCAAATTATTAACCTGTCATCAGTACTTCCAAAACTAATATCATCAACATAAACTTCAATTAATAAAATACTATCTTGAGTTACCTTGATGTAGAGGTCGTTGTCTCCACTTCCTTTTCTGAACCCTGCCTGCTGTATATATTTATCCAGTCTAGAGTACCATGCTCTAGGAGCTTGTTTTAGACCATACAAGGCCTTCTTCAATTTACACACATAATCTACATTCTCTGAAAATTGAAATCCTTCTGGTTGTTCAATGTAGAATTCTTCTTCAAGTTCCCCATTTAGAAAGGATGATTTCACATCCATATGATACACTTTAATATTCTTGGAGAATACATAAGCCTGGAGCAATCAGATTGCTTTCATTTTGGCAACTGGAGAAAATGTCTCATCAAAGTCGATTCCTTCAACTTGTGTATAACCTTTACATACCAATATAGCTTTTTTCCTTGTAACATGTCCATATTCATTCAATTTATTTATGAATACCCACTTTGTGACAATCACATTCTTATACTTTGGTCTTAGAACCAATTCCCAATCATCATTCTTCTTTATTTGATCCAATTCTTCATCCATGGCCTTTTTCCAAAATTCATCCTTGCTGGCATCTTCAAAACTGTTTGGTTCAATCATAGATCAGAGTGTTGTTGGAAGATTGGTTGTTGTCATTGATGTCAACCCTAGTCATGGGTTTTGGACCAGAAGATTGATGAAGTTATTTGGACATGAAGGAAAATGAAAATGAAGATAAAAAACCCATGAATGGATAGTATACATCATGCTCTTTTTGGTGGTATGGGGCACGTCACGTGGATCCTCATGGTTGAGGAGAAATGAATTTTTGAAGATGACAAAGTGAATTGTACATGTAGGCCCTGAAGACAATTAAAGAAAAGAATTACAAAATAAGAAAGTGTCAGGTCGGCCCTAATGTTAAAATGAAGTGACATAAATTGTATAAATAAACATCATTATACATTCATTTGATACAAGTCGAATTTCAGAGAGAAGAAGAAGTAAAAGAAGGCCGGATTTCAAGGGAGGATGAAGCCTTTTGGTGATGTGTTCTAAGGTATGTTATTTTCAGGTCATCTTACCATTTTTGCCATAACTTTTTTTCTAGAACGATTCAGATGGTGAAATCGCTATGGTAGTGAGAAGACATATCAAAGTACCTCTGAAAGTTCAGCTCATTATTCGCTATAATTATGGAGATATACTCTGTGGCATATAGGGTTTGTGACCAGTCCTGAAACTAGTCAAAAAACAGGTGTTCCGGGTAAAACAGTCATAACTTTTTCATACAGAATCTAAATGAAGTGGGACATCTTCCATTGGAAAGAGTACGGACTTTAGTTTCTTGTGTGTGAGTTTCAGAATCATATGTTAAAT
>JASDQU010688263.1:39160-62385 GCA_032191745.1 Picea mariana
TTCCTCTTGGAGGTTTATCCCTCCCTTTACATTTGGAAGCTGTAGCTACCTTTGGAAGTCATTACTTCCCTTGAACAAAAACTATTGATTATTTCTCATATATTGTGCATAGTGTATTGTGGTGTATTGGTGTATGTTCATTGCTCATTGGATATAATTAAATGGTTTAAGTATAAGTTGAAAAAGGTTTTAAAATTTACTTGATACTGATTCACCCCCCTCTCAGTATCAACAAGTGCTAGGTGCATTTGTTCTAGTGAACAGATTCTTCTTCTAGTGTCAACTCCTGCATCTTTGTTTTCGATAATCTGATCTGAATGATGATTCTTTTGTACTCGTTTGATAGGTGTCTTTGGAGGCACTTGTTGAAATTTCTCTTCTAATTCTGTCTGATCCTCCTCATCTTCCCCTTCTACTTCTTCTTCATCTTCTGCTTCTTCTTCATAAAGTTGTTCCATTGATTCATTTTCTTCTTCCTTTAATTCTTGTCCATCTGTTTCATCAATTGTTGCATTGATGCTTTCCACAACTTTGTTCAAACTCAAATTGTAACACTTGTATTCTTTCCTTGTACTTAAGTAACTAACAAGTACTCATTTTTCCACACAAGAGTCAAACTTTCACATACTGCCATCTTCTCTTTTGATGTAGCATTTGCTTCCAAATACTTTGAAGTGCTTCACATTTTCTAGTATTCCGTTCCATAGCTCGTAGGGAGTTTTGTCAGTGGTGTTTCTGAGCATTACTCTATTTTGAAGGTGAAACGATCTATTCATTGCATGCGTCCAAAAGATATCTGTCAATTTGGAATCCATTAACATTTTTCAAGCCATTTCCTGTACTTTCCTATTATTTCTTTCAACAACTCCATTCTGTTGAGGTGTCCTAGCAATGGATAATTTCCATTTTATTCCATGCCTGTTACAGTAGTCCATAAATTCATTTGAAGTGAACTCTCCTCCATTATCCGATCTAAATTTTTTTATTTTTGAATCCATTTCATTTTCAACCATTTCCTTGTAGACTTTGAAGTTTTCAAAAGCTTCCGACTTATTCCCGAGAAAGAAAACTGCAGTCATTCTTGTATAATCATCAACTAATAACATAAAGTATTTCTCACCTTTTAAACCCTTTCTTGTAGTTAGTCCAACTAGATCAGTATGAAAAATTTCTAGTGGTCTTGTCGTTGAATATTCTTTTGATTTAAACCTAGTTTTTGTTTGCTTTCCTTGTTGACAATGCTTGCATAAAGTATTGGTTGGTTTCGTAATCTGGGTCATTTCTCTAACTGCTTCATTTTTGCTAACTTTGACAATGTTATCAAAGTGTATGTGGGGAATTCTTCTATGACATAGACAACTTTCATCTTCCTTACCTAGACAACACTTTTCATTTCCAATTTCAATTAGTACATACATGTTGCTTGAAGTTCTTGCAGTTGTTGCAATCAATTTTCTTGAACCTTCTTTTCTTATCTTGCACTTTTGTCAATCGAATGTACCTTCATGACATTGGTCACACATTTGACTCACACTTAGAAGATCATGTTTCATATCTTCTACTAGTAGAACATTTTCTTCCTTGGTATTTTTGTTTCCAATTCCGACTGTGCCTTTTCCAATGATTTTAGCTGAATCATCATTTCTGAAGGAGATTGATCCATGTATTTCCTTTCTTAATGTAAGAAAATTGTATTTATCACATGTCATGTGTTTTGAGAAGACAATGTCAACATACCAACCACGTTTCTTCTTCTTAGCTTGTAGAGAGAGTGTGCATTCTTGATTTCTATAATGATTCTTCTTTCTTATCCATGTTCTCTTTTGAGGTTCCTGTATGTGACTGTTGTTTTTCTGTTGTGGTTCTCTAGGCGGAACTGTCATTCTGCAATCTTTGGCCATGTGTCCAAAGTTGTTACACTTGCAACATTCCACTTTAGTGCTCAATGATTCAAACCTGTTGTAACTTATTCTCTATGTTTCACTGGGCCTTATTGGATAACGCTTTTGTGTATGACTTTCAAATTTGTTTATATTTTTGTTGTTAGCTCTACAATTCATAGCTTTATGTACAAAATATTACATGCATAACATAAACCAAAAAACATAGTTTGATACCTGGGAGTTGAAGATCTTATGAAAGGAGTTTCTCTTCTAAATCCTTCTTCTTCATGATGATTATCTGTCGGTCGTTGATTTTGAAATCTGAATCTTCTCAGTGGAGGAGTGTCCCTGTAATATTCTTTGCAGGTCTTCATATCCCCTTTGATTATTTCTGCATATATTTTTGGATATTTTTCTTGTTCTGTTGTTTTGGATCTTGATCCCTTTCCTGTCTGATTGTATCCAAGTCCGGACTTCTCATGATGGGGATTTTGACTGCTGATAATGTCATCCAAAACTTTTGAGTTGTTCTGCATATTTTTCTTTTGAAGATCCTTTCTTAATGTGAAAATCATTGCTTCCAAATTTCCAATGATCCTGTCTCTTTCTTGTAGCTTTTCTTTGAGTGCTTCTTCAATTGTTTTATCTTCAAATTTGTGATCATTTGTTCTAGTTCCCAAGTGTCTTCTTTCTTGTCTAGTTCTTCTTGTATCTTCTTGTTCTTCTTCTTTTCTCTTCTTATAACTTTTATGGCACAAAAACATTCTTCTCAGTAGTCAACTTCTGCCTTTTCATATTCTTCTTCGACCTCTTCAGATTCTTCTTTGATGTCTTCTTTGTCAGATTCTTCTACTACCATGAATAGAACTATTTGTGTCTCACTGCCATCGACTTCATCTTCATCTGATGATGAGATGTCTTCTTTGGTGCATAAGCTTTTCTTGAAAACTTTCTTTGTGGTTCTTTTGCCTTTATATGTTTGTTTTCTATTTGAGTAATCTTCATCATTCCTGTTATTTTTCTTATGAGGACATTTGTTAGAAAAATGACCAATACCATCACAATTAAAACAAATCAAAGGAAACTTACCTCTATATCTATCACTAGTTCCCTTGTTTAATCTTTTGACGAAGTTGGCCACTTATTCATCATCTTTCGAGATGTCACTGCTGCTGCTATGTTATTTTTCCTTTTGTTTTTCATTTTTTTTTTGACCTTTTGGATTCTTTGAAAGATGCTTATTTTATATCTGGATTTTCCTGTTCAGTTCTCATTTCATATGCCGCGAAGATTCCATTTAGTTCATACATTCTTATTGAGTCTAGATATGTTGTTTCTTCTAGTGCTGATATCTTAGGGTCAAATATCATAGGAAGAGATCTTAGTAAGTTTTGAACAATTACAGATTCTTTGATTTCTTCTCCCAATCCTATGATTGCATTTACTATTTCATCAACTTGTAAGAAATACGCTGCAATATTCTCATCTTTCTTCATATTTAGTTGTTTGAATTGACCTTTGTAACTTTGAAGCTTTGCTGCTTTGACTTTTGAATCTCCTTCATAAATATTTTTAATTTTGTCCCAAATCTCTTTAGTGTATTTACAATGTATAAATTTGGTGAATACTGATTCATAAAGACCATTCAGAAGTGCATTTGTGGCTTTGGAATTATTTTGATCGATTTTCATTGCTCTTTCATTTGTCGGTAGAATTGTTGGTTCTTTGTATCCATCTACAACTGATTGCCAAATTTCAAATCCATGTGCATGTATATATGTTTTCATCCTTCTGCTCCAAAATGCATACTTATGCCCATCAAACTATGATATTCCATTTCTATACATGTTGTTTCTCTCCATGATCTACCTTTTAGTGGTTAAACTGATTTATGAAGGAACCTTCTCTGATACCAATTGTTGGATTACTGAGAGGGGCGGTGAATCAGTAATAGAGCAATTTAATACTTTTTAACCATATAATGCAAGTGTTATATCAATGTAGAATTATCTTCCAATAATTTCAGAGTAAATAAACAATGAACAAATGAGCAATCATACACATACATAGTACAATAATGTTTTTACGTGGAAACCCAAATCAAGAGAAAAGAACATAATGATTTTTCTTATATGTATTGAAGAATTACATTGATTGAAATCACCAACTTCCTTTGTTTTCCAGCTGCAATTGGAAGGAGGATCTAACCCCCTAGTTTCTCAAGCTACAACCTGAGGGAAGCTCCAACTCCCCAAATCTCTATCTACAACCAGAAGGAGGCTACAACCCCCTATATTCTCTAGATACAACTAGAAGGTGGCTACAACCACCTATCCTTGCCCCATCCAACCGCCCTAATGTAGAAGTAGAATGATGAAACCATTGTCACAATATCACTCTGAGATATACCACTTTACAACTGTGCCAACCTATACCACTAACCTGCAACCAACCTGTACTACTGCCCTGTAAACAACCTGTCCTGAACTGAACATGTATCAACCAAAATACAATAGATACATGACCTATAGTTCTGCAACACACGTATGTACGTGCCCTGTCTATTGTGCAACCCTCGCATGTACATGACCAAATTATTATGCAGTCTACGTATGCCTTCTAAAAACTATGGTTTTCTTTCTTCTGAAAACTTCTAACCCTCTGTAACTTCTTTCACATAGATCTGTAACCTGTCACTGTATCCAGACTGTATTTGTACCCTGTGCATGCATCCTCATACATAACCTTTACCCAAAAAATCTATATCTCTCTCTAGTCATGTGTCATAAGTTTGTGTAATCATGAACAAGTATAATAACCCTCACATGATCTAGACTTCAAACCCTTTCTGATATTTAGCCTCTCAATACATCAACCAATACAAGCTCTCAACCATGTACCACAAATACCCTTAGCCATATGCCAAGAAATACAAGATGTGCCTCAACAAGAAGTATCAATGATAAATATACCAACATTGTATTTCGATAGATATGACTTATACATAATATCTCATGCAACCACTAGTCTCTCTAGGGAGAATCCTCAAATCTCCATAACCATTTCTCATGCATACATCAAAATCCAACTATTCATAGAAATAAGACATACCTTTTGAACCAATGGATAGATATGATGTATCTGAGCATTGTAGACCTTACCTGTAACATCCCCGACCACCCATGCTGAGCCATGAGACTCTAGAGAATGCCTTCATTCTCTACTTAACATATTGTAACATACCCGACATCCAACTGAGCTATGCCACATAAATTTTTCGAACTGCATGCAATTAAACTATATACATAGAGAACTCTTGTGGACCTTTATATATAAAACGTAAATAGAAAAATATATTATGTAAATACAAGGATTCATACTGAAATAATAGTAAACATATACATGTAAGATATACAAGAAATACTCATAAATATAAAGAAAGTTATAACCACACATAAGATAAACCCATAAAAATACACACGTAAATAACAATGCAACATGTAATTTTATCACACAATTGAAACTTATCTTGGTAAGAATATCACCAACTACGTGAATACCTTCCACGAACCTCCCAAACTTAGACCACACTGCTCATCACTCTCAGTAGTGGGTCACCCCCGAGCGGGGACTAAACTCCACCTGGGTAAAAGGATTCCTAACCAGGCTAATGGTTCATAGAAAATAGGAAAGACTTCGTCACAGGTGCCAACTCAAACTAACATCCTACAGTCCCTCATTTCCCACATGTCTATCCCACCCCAAGAAGTGTGCTCCTTCTCTTCTCAACAATCCTTCGGCTGCCCCACTTCCTTTTCAGGCTTCAGTAACAGGCCGAACAAGAAGTCTCAGAGCACTGTAGCCGCAGTTTAGCAACTTTAGGAAATAAAATCCCAACAATCCTCTCACCCTTAGAGAAATTTATCATGGTCATGACAACCCACATATTTAATATCCCACAGGCCTGACAACCCGCTTCTTCAGTCCATCTCCCAAGCTAACCAACTACACAAACATATATGGTTCTGGATACATGTTCAGGTACAGTGATAGGAAGGTATGGAGGATAGATCAATGGGTGTGTGAATGATCATGGAGTGATTGAATGAATGATGGAAGGAACCCTTGGAAAATGACCTAAGTCCCAACAATATGTATGCATGTCCCCAACTTGACACTTCTCATTTTGGGAGTTACTTTGGCCTACTTGTCCCCAACTTTGAAACTTAGGATAAAATAATTATCCATACTTTATACTTTAATAAATGTTATTATAATATTCCTTTTTGTCTTAAGCTACCTAGATTATCCCTTTTACTTAACTTTTAGCCCCCCCTTTCCCTAACTAGTGGAGTTTAGTCCCCCATACTCTTTTATCGTGGTCGGTCTGTGTGCAGTGAGGTACTTTATATTAATTATGAGACATATACAAAAATAGGCTCATTGGGCTTTAACATATAGTCTCTCCATCCTAATCATCACAAAACTAGCTCACCAAGCTATAAAACATAGCATATACACAAAGGTTCCCTGGCCTCCAATTCGCACGCCCTTGAGTTGTTGCGTGCATTATCCTGGAATGTGCACACTTCCTCATTTTACTATGCAGTAAATGCGTGCACTATGCCATGAAAGGTGCATACAAAAATGATATCAAACAACTCACCAGCTTAAGTACATTTTCATTTTCATTACAATTGGGTTCGACCTAGGGATATTACTATACCCTCCCCTTATTTATGCATTGTCCTCAGTGCATTATGTACTCATATGCAAAAAAACAAATTAAAAAATCCTTAAATAGATGCAGGTATTCTGCCCGCATTACATCCTCTTGCTCCCAAGTAGCGTCCTCATGACCTTACCAGGTCCATTGGGCCTTTACAAGCCCTATGGCTCGATTCTAGAGCTGTTTTATTTTTTGGTCCAGAATGCATACTGGATGCACTTGAAAAGTGCCTTCTTGCTCCAACTGAATCACATTCCAATCAATAACATGATTAGAGTCAAGTATATATTTCTTGAGAAATGATACATGGAATACATTATGAAAAAACATAGATGCAGGCAATGCAATCATATAATCCACTGGACCAATCCTCTCAAGGACTTCAAATGAGCCACAATAGGGAGCTGCGACTTTGAAAAATTTCCCAACTTTAGGGAACTTCTGTTGGCTTTCACTTTCAAAAATATATGGTCTCCCACTTTAAATTCCCTGTGAGTTATGCCCTTATCAACATAGATTTTTTTCCTGTCTTGGGTAGCCTTTATTTATTTATTTTTTTCAACATTTGCTCTTCCATTTCATTGAGTAAATCTATCCCAACCATTGCTCTATCTACCAACCACATTTTCTTTTCCTTTTATATCTACTATAGTGATGTCAAATTCTTATAGTAATAACAACCATCTTGTTACTCAGGCATTAGTAATAGGTTTATTCATCAAATATTTAATTGTTGAATGATCAGTATGAATAAAAGTAGAATAACTAGTCAGATAATGCCTGAATTTATTGATAGCATAAACTACTGCTGAGAATTCTTTTTCTATAACTGTATAATTTACCTCAGCATGAGCCATGTTCTTGCTGATATAGTAGATAGCATAGGGATCTTTGTCCTCCTATTTCCTTAGCACTGGACCAATTGCAGTATTTGAGGCATCTGAAGAAATGTGAAATTGCAGAGCCCAATTGGGCCCTCTCAAAATGGGAGTTGTGGGCAATTTTTGTTTCATATCTGCAAAAGACAATTCTCAATTGTCAGTCCAACTAAAGTCAACATATTTTGTTAATAGAAAAAATAGGGGAGAGGCAAGCTTGGAATTTGTTTTAATGAATCTCCTATAATATCCAACATGCCCTAAAAATCTTCTTACCTCTTTCTGAGTTGATGGAGTTGGAATGTCCAAAATTACCTAGATTTTGGCTGGGTCTACCTGAATTCCTACATAAGAAATGAAGTGTCCCAACACCACACCTTCGCTCATCATCATATGACACTTTTTTGTACTTAGAGAAAGATGAGACAGTATACATATTTTGAGTACTTTTTCCAGATTAGCTAAATCTTCATCGAAATCAGTACCATAATGTGTAAAGTCATCCATGAATATTTCCATATAGTCATTCACCATATCAGAGAAAATACCAATTACAACTCTCTGGAAAGTGGATGGTGCATTACACAAGCCAAATGGGAGAACCTTATAGTCAAATGTACCTCAAGGGTTGGTAAATATGGTCTTATCTTGGTCCTATGGAGCAATTGTTATCTGGTTATATCCACTAAATCCATCTAGGAAAGAGAAAAACGTTTTCCTAGATAGGTTGTCTAGAACCTAATCAATAAATGGCAGAGGGAAATGAACCTTTTGCGTGGCCTTATTCAGGGCTCTATAGTCCACACACACTCTCCATTTACCATTCTTTTTAGGCACAATAACCAAGTGTGAAACCCACTTGATCTCTGATATAGGGTAGATGAATCCTGCATTAAGAAGTTTCTGGAGTTCTTCCTTAACAATATCTTTAATATTAGGGTTCATTCTCTTTTGGGGTTGGAAAATGGGTCATCATTCTTCCTTAATGTATATATGGTGGGTGCATAGTTAAGAGGAAATTCCTTTCATATCCATTTAATCCCAGGCAAATGCCTCTTTATGTTCAATCAATAACTTCATCAAACATTCAGTTTCAGCAGAAGATAAATCAAGATTGATGTTCAGGGTTTTTCAAGGTTTGATTTCTACAATGATTCTCTTAGAATTAACTTTAGGAAATAATTCAGTTGTTTCAGTATCTACTGTTACAGATGAATTAACTTGATTTACAACATTTTCAGAGAACATCTCCGGGCTCACTCCTTCCTGGGTAGTAGGGTCAAAAATTCTACTCAATCGGTGATATGTGTTTTGTGTAACAATAGAGGGGTCATTGATAAATCTATTGATTGGTTCATCCTCTGTCTCATGTTTGAAACTCGAGGATTTTCCTATGGTTAGCATAGGAAGATCGCTTTCATCCTCAAGGTCCATCCAAAAATAATTTTTGGGTTCCACACTGGGCATAGCATGAGGAAAAAGGGTAAGTTTCTTGGTATCCTAACCATCAGAGATGGTCATTGAACTAGATCTACAACCAATGAAAGAATCAACTGTAGCTAACCATGGTATTCCTAGAATTAGAGGGTGGCCCCCCAGATGGGTTTTAGGTTGCAATATGACAAAATCAATAGGATACTCCCATGAATCAGCTAAAATAACTAGATCATCGATTACTCCTTTTGGTTTGATAGTAGAACGATCAGCTAATTATAAAACAGTAGGAGTAGGTCGGACTTGCATTCTGAGTTGCAAAAAATGTGTCATATCTATTAGCATAATGTTAATTGCTTCCCCTAAATCAACTAACACATCGGGAACAAATGTCTGTCCAATTTTGACAGTTACTGTAGGGTTTCCTATGTCGCCATATTTAATAGGTGGGATTTTGCCTAACATCAGTTCAGAAAATTCTCCCACTACGTGTACTGTGAGGGGGTCCCTAAGTTTCCTTCCAGGATTTTTGATACAAAGTTCTCTCACAGTATTCGCATAAATAGGGACATCCCTAATCGCTTGCAATACTGGAATTTTAACATGCAGATTTTGCAACTCTCCTAAGAGATTGAAGGACGGTAATTCCACAGTTTTGATAATTTCCAATCTTTCAGGGAATGGGGGTTCTGATAATTCTATGATAGGTTCGTCAATATCCTCTATATCAACAGATGTTTTTTCCTTCGATTCCTTGTCTGATTTTGAAGATGGAGCATATTCAATTATTGGCTCGACTATTCTCCTTGATCTTAATTTTATCTCATCACAAGGCATAGGGGTAATAGACAGAGATGGAACATTGTGTATGTCAATATTATGAATGGCCTTATTATTTGTATTTGGGTTAGGTTTCATAGGCATCTGAGGCCATAAGGGAGGATTGTTCTATGGGGCATTGGGAGGTAACTACAACTATTGCTGCTGGTACTGGGGTTGGAACTGTTGTTGATAGGGGTTCTGTTGGTGAGGGTTTTGATAAGTAAGATGTTGTTAAGGTCCTCTCTAATATGGGTTCCATTACCCAGGATGATTCTATTGTTGGGGCATAGGTACCCATGCATTGTGATCCTGATAAGGAGGTGGCATATGATTTGGATGGGGCCCATTCATCTGGCCATATTGAAGTTGATTGTTCACATTATTACAATAATTAAGTGATGCAGGAGAGAATTGAGGGTTTGTACCTTGAACTCATGGCTGCCATTGTCTTCTCTATGTTATTAGATAGACATCCTCCGCTTCCTCATTAGTCGCCTTCATTGATTCTTTTACACTTGGTAGGGAGGGACATTGGTCAGTAGCATGATCTAATTCACAAATAAGACATTTCTGGACACTGTTCAGTGGGAACTCCCTTAGTGGATGTTTCTTTCTGCATTTTGAACAGAAAATGGACAATGCCTGATCTGATTCTACTTGTTTCTGTTTGACTTGCAGAGTGTCAATTTGTGAGGCAAAAGAGTTAATCATTTCTATTTTGAAATCTTCTAACAGATTACCTATTTCTTCTCTTGTTTCCCCTCCATTGGCTGATTTCTATACCCTTGAAAAAGTGGTATCCGGTAGCTGACTTATTCCTTGTATATACTCGAGAGCATCTCTTACAAAGATTTATAATGTCTTCATAGGATTCCTTAGATATATCTCCCTTGCCAAGCATATTCAACATATCTAAACAATCATCTCTAACCCCTTTTAGCAAAATAGTTTTCAGTATGTCCTTACTCACATCTGGATGTCCTGACCTTTGTAGATTATACTGGAGTCGCTCCACAAAAACTTTAAGGGTATCGTCCTCCTTATGAGACTTCTTGAATAGTTCCTCTCTTCGTTCCCTCATTCGACAATAGTCTTGGTACTTATTCGGGAAAATATGCCTCATTTGTCCCCATGTTGAAATATTCTCTCCTCCAAGGATCATGAACCATATTAATGCATTACCCTTCAATGTAGATGGAAACAATTTAAGATTCTGCGCAGTGGTAGTGCAGTCATAGCTTCTACACAGAATATCAAATTCAAACAGAAACTCATCTAGATCCTCAGTAGATAATCCATGAAAATTTGGCAGGGCTGAGAGAGGTATGTTCTTCATAAGAGCTATCCCTCATGTGGGAATATTAGTAATAGGAAAGACTAGGGTAGAGATAGTATTTTCATCATTTTCCTAATCTTCATTATTCAGTGGATCCTCATGGTGGAACTCTTCTTCATTATCTCCTTGATTTTCCAAACGTGCTCTTTCTCTCCAATCAATACAAAAAGTGTCCCACTCCTCTTTAGTGACTATCTGTCCATTGATATGATAAGCAACTTCTTCTAGATTTTCCCTATTCTGAGCTACACTTGCTTGATCTTCAATATTCTCCAGTGTTGCGCGCTGACTTGTTGGTGACAAATATTCATCTTCAGCTTCATCCCTTGATGAAAACGATGTTTCAAAATGGGGTAGTTCTGATGACTGAGGAATATGTCTTCTTGGAGGATTTGAAGGGCGAAAGATAGATCCCGAAGAAGAATCTTCTCTGGCTATAATCTCATCAACAAAGGTTGGCCTTCCCAGTGCAGGATTCCTTTCACCACATCCTCTAGCACCTGTAGGGTTAGTATTTTTTGGGATACGTCCTCTTGTTCCTCAATTCATGCGGACTATTCATTCCTAAGAAAAGAAAACTAATGCACTTGCAAGAATCTATAATTATCTTCCCCGGTAATGGCACCAAAATGTTGTGCACTTTAATTGTCTAAATAAATATATAATTAAGGTGTTCAATATGAATTTTCAAACCCAGGGAAGTTTTATTATTGTAAGATAATTGTGCACAGTCTATTCTAGATTATGAAAGAATACACTAATCAAGTTGCAGTAGGGTAAACTAACACTAAAAGAAACAGAATTCAAAAGCTGAACACTAACACAAGTTGCTGACACAACTGGAGTTGTAATCTATTGTTGCATAATTGAAGTCACACGCATAATTGAAATTTAATTTCCAGGAGTAGAATTTGATGAGTGTATAAGAATCCTAGATTATCTAATATATTCTAATTTTCTATTTTACTCTTACAGAAGGAAGTTTTGTGCTAATTGCTGAAAGGAAGTCTACTTAATTGCAGAAAGGGAATTCACACTTCTATTTACTTTTTCTTGAAAACAAAGATTTAATCTAATTCATAAAAGGAATTAAATATGAAAGCAATTCTCCAGCAGTATTCAACAATTGATTCTAACTCTCATGAGACACATTGATGCACATTATTAGAAAGGGGCTGAACTGTAACAACAAATGTATTCTAGCAATGCATAAACAGATAAATCACACAACTATAAACAATCAAAGCAGTTAATATAAAACTCACAACAGAGGGGAGTCTATGAGGAAGGTGGGCCCTTTCCTTCTCACTGAATCCACTCAAAAAGACTACAGTAGGTTGGAGAAACTCAAATAACTTCTTTATTAAATCGCCAAAATGTTCAGATACAAAATGATTCACTTCACTCTCTATTTGAAAACTAATATCTACTACCGAATGGTTACAAAATCTCTGTTATTTAAAGACAGAGACATTCAGTTGAAACAGACTCAGAATAGCCTTGAGAATCAGAGATTCTCAAGCTGTTCATATGATATAAAAGATCTGTTATCATCATAAAATATGGAAATGATATTGATCACCAACGTGAGACAAAATGCATAACAGCCTTGAGGATCCATCTTTAGGATACAGATTTGAATGATATACCATCTTCTAGGATTAGTGAGAATCTGTTGCAGCAGTTCTAACAGCTTCCAAGAAAGGCACGCAGTTGCTGTAGTCATGTAACAACATGCAGAACTGCCGCACAATTGGTGTAACAATAATGATATTTCTTTAATACTTGGTTGTTTTTCTTTAATCTACACATTTTGATCATTAGTTGAACATTCATGGGTAAAATATGAGAAACACTACCAATCAAACATGTTAAGTAAATAAGAATACAAAAGCAAGATCAATGATTCATACCTTGGGAAAAAGGTCTTAGCAAACATGATATTAGGCATTTTAGCATAGAAATGATAAGGTTGAATGAGAAAATCATATAGTGAAAAAGGGACATTTTTGGATCCTAACATCAGGGTCCACTGTTATCCCATCCTTTGAAATGGTATGTCCCAAATAATGAATTTTCCTCTGATAAAATGAGCACTTGCTCAATTTGGCATACAAATGATGCTCCATTAATACTTGAAACACCATATTCAAATGATTCTCATGCTCTTCTTCTAACTTGGAATATACAAGGATGTCATCCAAAAATACAATGACAAACTTGTCTAAATATTCGCGGAAAACACCATTCATTAAGCACATGAAAATAACTGGTGCATTTGACAACCCAAATAGCACCACTGTGAACTCATAATGACCATACCTTGTCCTAAAGGCGGTCTTGATGATGTCTTCCTCTTTAATTCTTACTTGATGGTATCTTGATCTAAGATCTATCTTTGAAAATATCTTTGCACCCTTCAATTGGTCAAAGAGATCATCAATCCTTAGCAGAGGATACTTGTTATTTATGGTCACTTTATTCAGATGTCTGAAATAAATGCACAATCTTAATGTTCCATATTTATTCTTCACGAACAACACTGGGGAACCCCAAGGTGACACACTTGGGCATATATACCCCTTCTTCAGAAGTACTTCAAGCTACATTTGCAACTCCTTCATCTCTGGTGTACTCATTCTGTAAGGAGTCTTTGACACTAGAGCTTCTCCAGGAATTAAATTTATAGAGAAATACATATATCTCTTTGGGGGTAGTCATGGTACCTCCTTGAAACATCTTCAAAATATTTTAGGACTGCATGATCCTCCAAATTTGGCACCTTATCTTTAGGTGTCTCTTCCATATGAGCTGCAAATATTTGACACCCTTTTCTGTAACATTTATTTAGCTGCAATGTTGAAATTCTCTGATGGTTACTTCCCTGGGAATTCCTTGCACTTTCCTTAGGCTCCCTTCCTCATCCAAGCAAGTAAATTCCTTGTTATGACAGTATAATATAGCATGATGTTGGTCCAACCAATCCATCCCAATTAAACAGTCATAGGAACCTAAAGGAAAGATGTTCAAATATGCCCTGATGTTCAGTCCATTCATGTCCATAAGATAGGACTTAAGCATCTCATTAACTTTTCTTTTGGCTTCGGTAGCTAGCTTCACCAACCAAGATTTTCCATGCTTGCTTCTTGGAAAATGCAAACTTTCCACCATCTTAGGATCTATATAACTATGACTAGCTCTTGAATCAATTAAAATAGCAATGGTTAAGTTGTTGATCATACCTTCCACTTCAATCATATGTGACTGATACTCTGCTTGCTTGTTGTCCAAGGTTGCATAGATCCTTGGTACATTTCTGCCCATGTCCTCCACTGTTTCAGCTTGTTGTACATTGTGGACAGTCCTCACTTTTTCACCTCTGTGAGGACAATCTTTGAACATATGATCTTCTTTACAACCCCAACATTGAATATATGGTTGCCTTGGCCTTTGACCCTCTGTCTCAATTGTTCTGTGTTCTCTAGAAGTTGGTAGCCCATGATGATTATTTTTGAAGAATGGTGGCTTAGTTCCCTTCTTCCTTTGATCCATCTTGAATTTCTTTTTGTCTTCCCAAGATTTTTGGAAAGTTGGCCTTTATTTTTTTTGATCATATAGGCATTTAGCTCGCCTTATGGTCTCCTCCAATGTCTTGGAATCATCATACTGTATTTTTTCACTGATGAATGATGGAAATCCACTCAAATACCTTTGAATCTTAACTGTCTCATCCTTGATGAAAGAAAAATATTTCAGCAGTCCTAAAAACCTTCTTTCATATTCATCAATGGTCATACTCCCAAGCTTGATTTCAAAGAACTCTTTCATTTTCTTGTCATAGTATCTCTTAGTCAAGTATTTCTTTTCAAAATACATCTTGAATTACCTCCAAGTAACACTTTTCTCCCTAATGTGTTGCACCTACACAAGATAATCCCACCACATGGATGCCTTTCCCTTGAGTTGATAGATGACAATTCTTGCTTATGCACGAGAAGAATAATTATGCAATTGAAAATACTTTATCATTCCCATCAACCATGTCTCTTCATATTCATCCTTATTGTGCTCACCATCAAATGTAGGAGGTTTGATTTTGTTCATTTCTCCTCATAGTTCATCTACCCCAAACCTCTTATGCTTCTTGATAGGGGATGGAATTGATTTGTTGTGTTCCCTCTTATGGGAATGCCTCGAGGAGTGATGGTGATGTCTGCTAACACTTCTTGTTCTTCTTTTCTCATCAGGAGACCTATGACTTCCTGATTTGCTTGAGCCAGTCTCCTTATCCAATTTCTTTTCTATTCGGTTCAATATCTGCAGTAACTTCATGTTGAAGTCCTCTTGATTCTAATTGGCTCTCATAAGCCTTTCATTATCATCTTTATGGCTTTGGACATCCTTCTACAAAGTTTTAATGGTCTCTACCATATTCATTTTTTCATCCCTTCCTTCTCCATGTCCATTGGAGTTTGTTCCTTCAATGCCCAAATGGACATCCATCCCTCTAATATCATCTTCCTGTATGTAATTCCCCTATGCCTCTTCCATTCCTATGGAATCTGTGTTGATTTTGATCCGATCTAGTTGTTGTTAAACTCTGCAAAATGTGCAGTGAACACAAATTTGTCAGGCTAACTGACTCAATAATTTCATGAAAATATGAACCATTCTGGTTCAATAACATATCAAAATTATTTCTTCTAATTTCCTCGAAAATTGAATTCCTAGATCAATTTTTTGGGTGGATATTTATATTCCACTCTGAGACCTTTCCAATGCCTATTTCCATGCTCGATTCTGAGTCTTGAGAAGAACGTTATGGTTATTTGAAAAATTCCCATTCATTTTTCTGTTCACACTTCAACTTGGTGCAACTCTGCCTGTAATTAAACATTTTTGCACCTAATCCATTGGATTTTTCATAGGTGCTCAATTGGGTTTCTTCATATATATATTCTGGATACTCTATCCAAGTTTCACATTTTTATGGGTTCTGGGCTGCTAGTTACAACCTGCTGAAGTTCTAGGCCAATTCGTGTTTTTGGTATGGAATGCTACATGTACCTTATTTTCCATTTTAAACATTTTTAACATGCCTATAAATTTAATTAAACTCTGGGACTATATTCTATGGCTCAATATATTTCCATTGACTACTCTTGTGCCTCAATCTGATTCTAAAGTAGAAAGTTATGGCTCTTTGAAATTAGTTGGGTATTAAAATTTACCCTCCACTGTTTTTACTGTAACTTTCTCATAAAATCTTCATTTGACGAACGGTTTACATCATTAGAAATATATCTCCAAGATATTTTATTTGAGATGTAGAGATAAAGTCATGAATTGAGAATTTTAATTACTAATCTCACTCCAACTATCATGGCTTCACTGTAACTTCAAATTCGACCAATTCCAGGTCTGAATTTGCTAGAACAGATATTAAATCAAGAATATCTCACTACATGGCAAAATTTCTCAATTTTCCCATGAATTTAACAACATAAATTGGGGATTTTTCCCAATTCTGCACAATTGGTGCTACTTTTTATCATGTATGCTCTACAACTTGAAATTTGGCCACTTCGAAATAATTTCTCTGTGAAATTTCGTTTCAACTCAACTTGCTCAGCCCATCCAAGCTCAATGTTGAAAAATGAAGCTCTGATAGCATATTGTAACATCCCCAACCACCCATGTCGAGCCATGCTACTCTAGAGAATGCTTTCATTCTCTACTTAACATATTGTAACATACCCAACATCCAACTGAGGTATGCCACATGAATTTTTCGAACTGCATGCAATTAAACTATATACACACAGAACTCTTGCAGAACTTTATATATAAAACGTAAATAGACAAATACGTTATGTAAATATAAGGATTCATACTAAAATACTAGTAAATATATACATGCAACATATATAAGAAATACCCATAAATATAAAGACAATTATAATGACACATAAGATAAAGCCATAAAAATACACATGTAAATAACAACACAACATGTAATTTTATCACACAGTTAACACTTATCTTGGTAAGAATATCACCAACTATGTGCATACCTTCCATGAACCTCCCGGCCTTAGCCCACACTACTCATCACTCTCAGTAGTGGGTCACCCCCGATATGGGACTAAAATCCACCCGGGTAAAGGGATTCCTAACCAGGCTAATGGTTCATAGACAACAAGAAAGACTTTGTCACATGTGCCAACTCAAACTAATAGCCTACAGTCCCTCATTCCCCACATGCCTGTCCCACCCCAGGAAGTGTGCCCCTTCTTTTCTCAACAGTCCTTCAGCTGCCCACTTCCTTTTCGGGCTTTAGCAACATGCCGGAAAGGAAGTATCAGAGCACCGTAGCTTTAGTTTAGTACCTTCAGGAAATCAATTCCCAACAATCTCCTCACCCAGAGAGAAATTTCTCATGGTCTTGAGAACCCGCCTCTTCAATATCCCATGGGTCTGACAACTTGCTTCTTCAATCCAACTCCCAAGCTAACCAACTACACAAACAAATATGGCTCTGGATACAAGTTCAGTTACAGTGATAGGAAGGTATGAAGGATAGCTCAATGGGTGTGTGAATGATCATGGAGTGGTCGACTGAATGATGGAAGGAATCCTCAGAAAATGAACTAAGTCCCAACAATATGTATGCATGTCCCCAATTTGACACTTGTCATGTTGTGAGTTACTTTGGCCCACTTGTCCCCAACTTTGGAACTTAGGATAAAATAATTATCCATACTTTATACTTTAAGAAATATTAACATAATATTCCTTTTTGGCTTAATCTCCCTAGCTTAGCCCTTTTCCTTAAATTTTAGCCCCCCCTTTCCCTAACTAGTGGAGTTTAGTCCCCCATACTCTTTTATCGTGGTTGGTCTGCATGCAATGATGTACTTTATATTAATTATGAAATATATACAAAAATAGGCTCATTGGATTTTAACATCTAGGATCTTTGGTCTAATCATCAAAAAAAATTCTCACCAGCCTATAAAAAGACTGCATATACACAAAGGCTCCATGGCTTCAATTTTGCGCGCACTTAAGTTGCTGCGCGCAGTATCCTGGAATGTGCACACTTCCTCATTTTACTGTGCAGTTCATGCACACACTATGCCATGAAAGGTGAATACAAAAATGATATCAAACAACTCACTAGCCTAGGGATATTACATTCCTGGGAGCTTGATCTCAGAATCTAGAACCTCTGCATATTCATCTTCTCAAGTTTCCATGGCTTTACCCACATATACACACCCTAATAAACTGCCAACCCGCATATGTACGCACCCTAATACACTATCAACCTGCGTATGTATGCACCCTAATACTCTGTCAGCCCACATACACCTCAAAAATTAGGTTTTTTAGTATTCTCTGTAATTCCGAAATTTTCATCGTCAACCCTTCATACTACCTCAGACTTTCACAACTTCAGATGTATCATTGAGTAATTGCAATAATCCTTACACAACAAAAGATACTCAATATGTTAAAGTGTGATTATATGAGAGATCCTTGCCTCTTATTTATACTTTCATGTACCATCCCACTTTCCTTATTTTATGGAGTTCTCCATTAACTTTATTATTTAAATAATTTCTTTTGCAAACACTTTGACTTTTTCAGGCTTCTTGATGACTCATGAGTGTTCTCCAACTTCACAAGGCCATAACTCTCTAACTGTGAGGATTTATGTGACATTTCACATACCACCATAAATGGGATGACATGTACTATCCATATAGAATAGTCTTACCTATAAATATATCAAAACTCATACAATTATCCATCAAACAAACTTGGGTCCATTACCCAAAACTTTGTGCTATTAGAATTTGCTACCGAACTTTCTTCAAGGGTTGACATCAATGAAAAACAACCCAATTAATCAACAACATCGATCCATATTCATCTATGTGTGACATCATATATCAATGACAACACATTGATCCATCTTCATCAATGCATGACATTATCTATGCATCATATGTCAATGACAACACATTGATCCATCTTCATTTATGCATGACATCATCTATGCATCATTTATCAATGACTTCACTTAACATCAATTCATTTATAATAATGGTAATACATACTAAGTAAATATATAATGACAAGACATTGTTCCTTTGACATCAATTCTTTGGCATTAATCCTTTGACATCAATGACAACATGATCTAGCAATCTCCCCTTTTGGCATTGATGGCAATACCAACATTGATGTCAATAAAATAATTGATGGCAACATGTAGACATGGAATTGATCTCCATTAATAGTCATCTCAATCAAATCAATGTGACTATCTCTCCCCCTTTGACATCAATGGAAAAGGGTATTTGTCTCCTTGGGACCGCTCCCCTTGCCTGAACTCTCCTTGGGGCTGCGCCCCTTGCCTGGATGCCTTGATCTTCCTCTAAATAATCTCTCCCCTTTTGAACAAGGGATATCACTATGATGTAATGCTGAATACATATCACTCATGCTCCTCATGTGATCATTTCTTCTACTGGAACCATGCCTTTGTGCTATTTCTCCAAGTATTTACCTTTGCATCTAATAAATCTCTCCTTCTGGAAACATGGGAAGAAGAATGAATCCCCCTATGGGTATGTCTCCCCCTATCTTATCCACAATATGAAAAATATGCTACCACTGCAATATGATTCTGTTGCAAATGCTACTGCTCAACCAGAATATAGATCATCTGCTCAATAATGATATGCTCTTCCTATGATGATCCTTGGACCTATCCATGCATCAAAATCGTGCCATACCATACATCATGCAGCAAAATATATGTCAAAAATGAATAGAGAATCATGAACAAAACATCAACCAAGTCCATCCTATGGCATATTGTGTGCTAATTGTGCACAACCCCCATGTACATCAACCATGTACATCAATACCATACAATATGCCATAAGATATCATCAATGAAGTGTATCAACCATATGCCAAGAACATGTTCCAATTGTGTACCATCCAAATGCCTCTAATAACATGCCAACCATGTGCCTCAAACAATTGTCATATCACTCATGATATGCCTCTACCGTGAACCAAATTCCAAAGCCATGTATCTCAACCATCAATATATTAGCCAAGCATCATAACAAGTGTCTCAACTATATCATCCCATACATCATGTACCGAAGTATATGCTAAAAAAGTAATACCAATGATGTACTTTAGCCAAGTACTATCACCCACAAACATATACCATCAATGAATGTCACCACCTGTATCAAGCAAGTGCATCAACCATGCACCAAACCTCAGCAAGATGAAGTACAATCAAGATGTGTTCTCATACATGTATGCCATATCAACCATAAACCATATGCCAATCATGTTGATAGTAGGTGCTTCTAACAATGCACCAAAAGTGTATCAATCATGCATCAACTATAGATCAAGCTATGACTCATCAATGATGTACAATATAACCACCTCATCAACTCATAAACTACATGTCCCAATATGTAGCTCAAGCACACGCCAAATGTATGCACCAAGATATCCAACAAATATGCCTCTAACGATACATCACAAGATATATCACTAGATCTCAGATATGTACCAACCATGTATTCCAACAGATCTGCCTTAACCACCATTCACTCCAAAAAATACTAAGCATCCAAAAATACATGTACTAGAAGTGTGCATCAATAGATCAATGACATATCTAGCTATCATCATCATGATATATCTCATAACCAAAGTGACATAACTTCACTATCACAACCAACATTGTTCCTCAACAGAAAAAGCCTCAATCCATACTCTAGAGTTAGTATAATGCAACAAGGATAGAAATTAAACACTCAACCGTATGTCATCACCATACATACATCAAGTATGTATGCCAACATGTAATCATGAAAACCTGCAACAAACCATGTCAGACCCTGCAACAAACCATGTCAGACTTTGCAACACAGAGTTATACCATCACACCAAGCTACAACTTATTTGCATAGCCTACTTTCCAAGGGTTTTACCACATGTACGTGACCTGCTATACAGAAAACTCATGTATGTATGCGACCTATTTATATGTAAGCTCATGTATCTACATGACTGTTATCAATGTAACCCACCTATTCTTTAAAAGAAGTCAAGCTTGATATTGCCTTAGGGCTTCCATTATGTTCTGATTGTTCAGTCTTCTTCACCCACTTTTGAAGGTGTCCCAACTTCTCATAACTTGAGCTATGAGCTTCAATCTTTCCAACATTTTCTTCCTTTCTAGACTCATGTGTTCTTCTAGTCATACTATATGAAACACTCCTGATGGATTGTCTTCTTATGTTCCAACAATCTTGGGATTTGTGGCCAAATCCACTACAACTGTAGCATCTCACGGTGTGACAATGAGCAACAATTTGTCCTAATTGATTACATCTCCAACACCTTAGGGTGTTATGAAATATTTAATTATCTCTCCTTGCATAATATCTTCATTCCAAATCTTTGTGACCATATTCATTACATGAGTAACAGTGACCATGAAAAACATTTTCATACCTTTCCTGTGGTGTCCATATTGAAGGTGTCTCCCTTTTGAATTTTCTTTGAGGTGTAAATATGGCTTCTTGATGTCTTCCTTTCTTTGTTCTTTTGAAAGTTTCCTTGCTTTGTGTAGATGGTTTACTTGCAACATTATTTCCATCTTTTGAGAATGAGGACTTACCTCAAGCTTCTTTGAGGTGCTTACTTCAAAATGTGTAGCTTCTTTGTTGTATCCAAGACCTGATTTATCATTTGGTGATCTTTTACCATCCAAGATTTCATTCAAGATTGTTGAACTATTCAATAATTTGTTATAATTCTCTACTTTCTTTCTAATATCAACAACTTCAGCGTCCAACGTATGGCATGACTCTTCCTTTTCATTTACTTGATTCTTTAATAGTTCCTCTACCCTTTTGGCTTCTTCAATTTGGGTCTTGAGATGGATATTAGCTTCAATAATTTTGCTAATTTTATTATCTACCTTCTTATTTTCTTCTATTTCATTCTTTATACTTTTGATCTCTTCTTCCTTTTCTTCTAATTGAGTCCTTTTACTTTCTTTTCGTTCTTTGAGAATTTCCTTTAGTTTCAAAATATGCTTTTGATTCTTTTCAAGAATCCTTTTAGTGTTATCAGAAAGATAGCTATAGTCTATATAACTATGGTCATAGTTGTATTCATATAGACCCCAATACACTTTCTTTTTAATATTTGAAAGTTCTTCTTCTACTTATTCCATAGGATAATTGTCATCTGATTCTACAGAAAATATTTCTACATCTTCTTCACTTGTAAAGATACATTCAACTTCATCACATTTAGAATTATTGTAATCAGAGGATTTTGGAGATTCTTTACCATCATTATTGTTGATGGAGTTGTCTTTAGTTTCTTCCTTTTTTCCTTGGTATGTCTTCTCTAGCTTTAGCCATAGATCCTTGGCAGATATGCATTGTCCCATGATTTCTTTGATAGAACTTGAGAGTCCATTGAAAATGGTCTTGAGAGACAATGCATCATTCTTCTTTTCTTCCTTTTGAGATGAAAAATTTGACTTGTTCTTCAAGGGAGCTGATCCACCAATAGTTTCTTTCCAAACAACTCCTCCTTTTTATTTCAAATACTCTTTCATTTCTATTCTCCATGATGAATAATTTTCTTCATCAAGGATTGGAACTTCATCATCCATTTGTGTGTCCATGGATCTCCTCCAAGCTTGTTGATGCAGGAGCATCCGCAACATTCGAAGTTCATCATATGAACCGACGCGAGGAGGAAAAGAATTGTACAGCTGGACAAGCCAGCAAACCTTTTTTCTTTTGATTTTTAATTTCACCTTGGTATTCGTTGCGCCGCCGTTTACTAAAGGTATTCAAAGCCAGGCACATTGTATTATGTTACAGATAGGAAGGCAGTTAATACAATTAAAGCTGGTAGATAGAAATTAGCTGTAGATTAGATAGTCACCGTTCGAGAGGGAAAACGGAGTATAGACACCCTCCCTTGTATCATTGTATGAGTAGTATTCAGTATTAGCATTTGAGAGGAGAAGAGAGCAGAGCAGAGAGTCTGTGAAGAACCTGCATGTA
>JASDQU010688264.1:0-14675 GCA_032191745.1 Picea mariana
AGCGATGACTCTGTTCCGAAGTGCTATTTCTCTCCGGTCCAGAATGTGCAAGGGTTCCACCTAGAACTCGCCTTTGGGTTACACCTGCACCAAGTTCCAATCAATCAAATGAGTAGGGTCATGAATATACTTTTTTAGCAAAGAAACATGAAATACATTATGAATTCTTAGATTAGCTAGAAGTGCAAGTTGATATGCTATGGGTCCAATTCGAGCTAGTATCTCGAAGGGCCCACAAAACCTGGGTGCCATCTTGGAACAGTTCCCCAAATTCAGCGAGCTTTTTTAGGATTTGACCTTCAAATAAACATGGTCTCCCATTTGAAATTCCAAGTGTCTTCTTTTCTGATCCGCATAGCTCTTCTATTTGTCCTGTGCCTCTTTCAAGTTCCGTTGTACCTTCCTTACCATGCTCTCCATTTCCTGGAGTATCTCTGGTCCAACCATAAGTTTGTCATCCGGGTTATCCCAGCTAATTGGAGTTGTACACTTTCTTCTGTACAATATTTCGAAAGGGCTCAACTTAGCCGAAGTTTGGTACCCATTATTATATGCAAATTCTACCAAGTGTAGGTAGTCTTCCCACTTGTTTGGCTTTGTTCTTAAATACATGCAAAGCATATCCTCTATGATTTGATTATTCCTTTCGGTCTATCCATCCATTTGTGGATGATAACTTGTACTAAAATTCAAATTAGTATTTAGTCCTGCAAACAATTCCTTCCAAAAAGCGGATGTGAATTTTACGTCTTTATCTGAAATCACCATTTTAGGAATACCATGCAGTCTAAAAATTTATTTCATGAATATTTCAACAATATTAATAGCTTTAAAAGTAGACTTTAGAGGAATAAAGTGTGCATAATTACTGAGTTTATCGATTACAACCATGATTGAATCATTTTGTTTCTAAGTTTTTGGAAAACCTGTTATAAAGTCCAGTGATATGGTCTCCCATTTCCATTCTGGTACTGGTAATGGTTGTAATAGGCTGGTTGGATGCTGGTGTTCGACCTTAACCTGCTGACAATCTTGGCACCTAGCAAAGTACTTTGCAGCTTCTCCCTTCATATTAGGCCATTAAAATAGTTTTCTGAGTGTTGTTATTGTTTTCTGGTAACCTGGATGGCCAAAGTATGGTTTCTTATGGACTTCGTCTAAAATAGTTAATTCTAGCTCTGCTGAATCTGGTATGTAAAGTCTGTTTTTAAATCTTAATAGTCCCTTCTTGTCGATACTTATCTCTGGCTTATCTGAGTTTGTGATACCGTTTTTTAAATCCTGCCATCATCTTAGTGTAATTTCCATCGTTAATACCTGTCGTTCTTATTCTTTGTTCTAGATCACATTCTCCCTTGCTGATATTTATCTCAAATAACCCATGGATTCTATGGCTTAAAGCATCTGCCACTTTATTTTCCTTACCCTTGATATGTCTGACCTCGAAGTAAAATTTGCTCAGGAAGGCTAGCCACCTTGCTTGTCTTGCATTAAGGTCTGGTTGGTTAAACAGATATTTCACCCCGCTATTATCCGTCAATAGTAATATTTTTCTGCCCATTATATAGTGTCGCCACATTTTTAAGGCATGTATTACTGCTGCCAATTATAAGTGATAAGTGACATAATTTCGCTCGTGTTCCTTTAATTTTTGGGACTCATAAAAAATCACGTGCCCTTCCTAAGTTTGAACACCACCTAGTCCCTCTTTACTTGCATCGATGCATACTGTGAAGTCTTTAACGGGGTCTGCTACCTTCAAAATGGGTGCTGATGTCAATAATTATTTTAGCTTGTTAAAACTGTCTTGACACTTTTGCGACCAGTTAAACTTGGTCCCTTTATTTTCTAATGACGTGATAGGGTAGGTTATCTTGGAGAATCCTTCTATAAATCTGTGATAATATCCAGTGATTCCCATGAATGACCAGATATTTTCCACATCCTTAGGCACTGGCCATTCCATAATGGCTTTTATCTTTTCTGGGTCTACGACAAAACCTTCCTAGGAAATGACATGTCCTAAATATTGTATTTCCTTTTGATAAAATTCATATTTGTCGAATTTTGCGTATAGTTTGTGTTTCCTTAGTGTTTGCAGAACTATTCATAAGTGTTCGTCATGTTCCTCCTCCGTTTTAGAATAGACCAGAATATCGTCGATAAATACTACTACGAACTTGTCTAAGTACTAGCTGAAAATGTTGTTCATCAAGCACATAAATGTGGCTGGTGCATTAGTGAGTCCAAAAGGTATGACTACAAACTCGTAGTGTCTGTATCTTGTATGAAAAGCTGTTTTGTTTATGTTCTAGTCCTTTATCCTAACTTGATGATAACCGGATTGTAAATCCAATTTTGAGAAGATCTTGGGCCCACCAACTTGATTGAACAGATCATTTATCCATGGTAAGGGGTATTTGTTCTTAATGGTCACTTTGTTCAGTTGTCTATAATCAATACATAGTCTTAGATTACCGTCTTTCTTTTTACAAAGAGGACTGGTGCACCCCATGGCGAGACACTTGGTTTGATATATTCCTTGTCCAACAATTCCTGTAATTGTATTTTTAATTTTTCCAGTTCTGGTAGACTCATTCGGTAGGGTGCTTTTGAGATAGGGGCTGATCCGGGTAGTAAGTCTATAGAGAAATCTATTTCTCTCCTAGGAGGTAATTTTGGTATCTCATCAACAAACATGTCTCTGAATTCACGTAAGATAGCAAAGTTTTCTAAATTGGGCTTATCTTCTTTCTCTAATAGATTCGTTACTGAACTCAAGATCAGAAATAAAGTTAACTACTTTTCTTTTAGTACCTGTTGCTAGTTGTACAAGCCAAGATTTTTTGTGCTTTTGTTTCTTAATTTTATTCAACTCTACTACATTGGAAGTAATATAACTTAACGTAGCTCCAGGGTCAATTAAAATAGAAATTTGAGTTTCATGGATTTTACCTTCGATTTCTACCACCGAGGACTGGTGGTGAGCTTGTCGACCATCTATGGATGCATTTATCTGATGCAAACTTCTGCCCATGTCTCCCACTGTCGAGGCTTCCTATAAATTGTGATCAATAGTTTTGTTTCCTGTAATTAAACGTGGACAGTTCCTCCTTAGATGAGGCTCTCCACACTCCCAAAAATTTAATGGCTCGTGGGAGTTGTCCCCAAACTTCTTCGTTCCTAGGTTTACCGATTTATCGCTACCTTGCGTGTTTGGATGATTGGAGTGAAAATCCTTCCTTGGGAAACTTTTTGCTGCATTCCAATAAGGAGCTGGATGGTATCCCTTCTTTCGCTGGTTTATTACATCTTGCTTCTTATCCTTCCAGGTCTTGGGAAACTCTACCCGCTGTTTTTTCTGGTCATAGCACATTCGTTCTTTCCTGAATACCTCACTCAAGGATTTTGGGTTGTCAAACTCAATTATGTTCCTGTAGGATTGTGGTAAACAACTTAAGAATCACTGGATTTTTACCTTATTCTCCCGTATGTATGGTACGAACCTTAGTAGTTCTAGAAATTTATTTATAAGGTCCTCCATCGTCATTTTTCCTAGTCGTAACTCATAAAATTCTTTCATCTTCCTTTCATAATAGCTTTCAGAAAGGTATTGTTTCTTGAAATACTTATTGAAGTCGGACCATTCCAACTGTTTCTCCTTTAGGCCCTTGGCAAATTTCAGGTCCTCCCACCAAATGCTGGCCTTCCCCTTCAGATTGTAGATGGCCATTCTGACCTTTATGTTACTGGAATAGTTGTAGATTTGGAAGTATTTTTTGATGTCCAACAACCATGCCTTGGATTTTTCTCATGTCCTGGATTCTCCATCAAAAGTAGCTGGTTTAATATTTTTAAATTCTCCTTCAAGGTGGTCTATCTGTTTTCTTTTTTTGTCTGGTATGGTTTTGTCTTCAGCTGAAGGTGTCCCTTCAGACGAACTATCTCCTTTTTATGTTTTCGCACTAGAGTTCTTGGAGGCCCTCTTGCTGACCTCTTCCTCATGGTTATCCTCTTTTGGGATTTTCTTGGTTACTATACTACGCAACATGACGTCATTTATCTCTTTCTATTTCTATTGTGCCTTCTTCAATTTTTCATTGTCGGCCTTGAAAACCTGTAGTTCAACAATAAGGTTCCTCATTGTTTCCAACACCTCCGTGGGTGAGCTTCCATCAATGTTCTATCTTGGATCTCTAGGAGGTCCTTGTTGCGGATTCTCTTCCATTATTCAACACAAAACATAAAATCTTTCTGTTTGTAATCCACAAGATTTATTAGTTTTTTCATAAACTAGAATATATACTAAGCAATTAATGTGGCCTTGTTCAGGCCCAGTGTTGTAACTTTTTCTCTAATACCATATGTAATGTACCTCAAATTTACCATAAAAATAAATAAATTCTATGACATAATTCAACTTTGTTTAAGCTTAGAATTTAAGAGAAGGTAAGATTCAATTCGATCCATACTGACATTATTACACCAGTCTAGTTTAATTCGAACATAAAATTGTCAAAGTAATCAGTTACGCACATTTAAATTATGCTTGTGATTGCAAGTATAGATATTCATGACTGCTAGAACAATAGGTAACTTGACTGTCTTCTATGTGCGCATGTAAAGGCAAATATTATCGTTTTTACTGTAGAAAAATTTGCTTTAACTCTCTATTAACATCTGTACTTAATTTTCCACCTACAAGTAAGTAAATACCTATATCTTCTCCATATAATAAGTCATGCCTCGTACAAAAGTGACCTGTAATATGAATTGTTATTATTGTACTTCTATCCCGTATGAAGGTCCTCCAACATTTTCTACCAGTCCATTCATTACAATATTTGAGTTGTTCCTATAGCAATAATTCCTACTATGTTTCTAGAGTTTTGTGAAGGAACAGAGGTCAATCGGGTTTTCGGTGATTACAAGTGCCAAATAAACAAAGGATCCTGTTGTTTGCCGAAATCCAAAATACGGAATGACTGTGGGCCAGCACTTCGAGGTTTCGGGGTTCAGGGTTTCGTGAGTACAAAAGCCAAACATCAACACACCACATTTCCCAAAATTACGAAAAGATGCTGAGAACTTCGGGATTTCGGGGTTTAGGATTTCATGGATACAAAAAGCCAAACCTCAACACACAACAACTCCCAAAATTGCGAAAATTGATCAGCACTTCAGGATTTCAGAGTTTGGGATTTCATGAGTACAAAATCCCAACATCAACACACAACAACTCCAAAAATTGCGAAAAGTGGTCAACACTTCGAGATTTCGGAGTTAGGGATTTCGCGAGTACAAAAGCCCAACATCAAAACACAACAACTCCTGAAATTGCGAAAAGGTAAAGTGGGATCAACACTTCGGGGTTTTGGGTTTGAAATCCCGTGACTTCAAAATTCAAAACATCAAAACACCACAATTTCTGAATCACGAAAGGAATGTGGGACCCACATTTTGGGGTTTCAGGGTCCGGGACTTCATGACTTCAAGTACCCAACAACAACATATACAAACTTTCGAAATGCGAAAAAGGAAAGGTGAGACCTTCATTTCAGGATTTCAGGGTTCGAAACTTTACAAGTTCTGAGGTCCAAACATCAACATATACACTTCCGAAATGTGAAAAAAGGGAAAGGTGAGACCCGCATTTTGGGATTTCTGGGTTTGGAACTTCGTGAGTTCCGATGTCCAAACATAAACATATACAAAATTCCGAAATGTGAAACAAGGGAAAAGTGATACCCGCATTTCAAGATTTCGGGGTTTGGAACTTCACGAGTTCCGATGTCCAAACATCAAAATATACAAACTTCCGAAATGCGAAACAAGGGAAAGGTGAGACCTGCATTTCGAGATTTCAGGGTTCGGAACTTCACGAGTTGTGATGTCCAAACATCAACACATAACAACTCCTGAAATACCAAAAGGTGAAAGGATGTAGGACCAATGCTTCGGGATTTTGGGATTCGGGGTTTCGGTGTTTCAAATGCCAAACAACAACCCATGACAACTCCCAAATGCCGAAAGGTGAAAGTATGTGGGGCGAATGCTTCGGGATTTCGGGATTCGGGGTTTTAGTGTTTCAAATGACAAACAACAATACATAACAACTCCTGAAATATGAAAGGTGAAAGGATGTGGGTCCAACACTTTGGGATTTCGGGATTCGGGGTTTTGGAGTTTGGAAAAGGAAGCGAACTTTGCATAAATGTAACCAGGAAGTCCCGAAAGCCGAAATTCACATTATTTTCATAATTCTAAGATTTTTTCCTTGTACTGGTATTATTACTTTTGTCCTATGAAATAGTAGGTGTATAAGGATTCAATATCCGTTACCTAACAGAATTCCAAAAAATCTAAACTTAAGAGTTTATACGCGTATATAATCTATAAAAGGGTACAATATGACAACAATTTTTTTTGTATAAAGTAATTTCTCTTATAATCATTTAGAGTCTCTTTTAATCAGTGTATTAGACACCAACAGTACTAGATATGTGCATCATAAATATAATTTCACTTCCATAAGAGTTTGGTGATTAAATACCGGTGTTCCGTGGGATCTATGTGTGGCTTCCTGGGTCCTTGACTATAGAAAGGATTTTCCCTACTGATGTTAATCTTCCCTTTTTCTTGTTTATGTATATAACATAATTTTAGGTGCTTCCATCAAGCATTTTACTACAGGAGGGACTATTCTAGGGTTGGGATGTCTATTTTCGAACTTTGCGACAACAGACGGATTATATCCACGAAAATATTTTTATCTTCCGCAACAATTATACATATTTCAGCAGTCAGATGTGAACATTCCAGAAGACGTATTACAAATATATATAAATATAGATTTTCTTCACATATATTCCTCACAACGAACAGATATGATCAATCAAATAGTTTACATTACTGCAATTAGGTATGGTCACACAACAGATACCGACCATCAATCAAAACATAGCCATTCAAAATAGAGAGGGTAGATCAACATATCTGAATCCAATCCATGGGAAGAAAAAGGGAACATCCACATTCCTCCCAACCGTAGAATAGTGCAGCCAAAGTCACTTGCCTAATTCACCCCCTAGCCTGACCATGAATCCATGAGGGCAAACTTGGAAACTCCTCCTCAGCAATGTCCTTCAATTCCAACAGTTATCCTCTTGCATCACACTTACTCAACAATGCTCATAACAACAAGGAAATTCTGTTTCAGTAGGCTCCTCTTGCCTCACACTCAAATCCACAGTGTTCATAACAACAAGAGAGCTCAGGATTCTTTTCCCATCATACTTGGCATCGTCCTGCCTCCTCGCATATGCTATTTATCAATTTTTTGCGCGGGTCTTTTTCCCTCCTCTGGGGATTTTCACAAATCTCTTAATCCCTGATTTTCAGGGGCTGCCAGTGGCTAAATATCTTATTTTCCACTTCTCATAATCAGCCTAGAGGCAGTTCCAACATGTTCCCCCACTCATGGAGTCATGGTCAGCTGATTTTAACATGGTTGTTCTATTTGTCCTCCTCCAATTGATATAAATATTTTGTTGTGATACAAGTGTCATAGTCAAATAGTTGGTTGAGTCCGAACAGATCTCTGCCCAACAGTCACAATTATTAAATTCGAAATTCGGAATTGCCATAAATGGCAAAAATTTTCTAGATTTGAATTTGCCAAAAACGGAAATAAATTTCCAGCACATAAAAATATTTTATTTTTGGGGGATGTCACAGATACGCTTCTTCATTGAATGGTAGATTGTTGTAGGTTTTATGCTTGGATCTATTTATAAAATGGAAAAGTAAAATGATGTTCTTTTTGAATTTTATGACTGAAACCTTCCTTAGCCTAGCTTGATGGTTGTTGACTCCCATGGCCTTTGTTGTCCCACGTGTATTGATCACCTGGCTGTGAATGATTGTGTCTTTCTTGGTTGCTTGCCTTTCGTCCTTAGATCCTCAGTCCTCGCCTGAGCAGTCGGCTAGGAGCTTGATCTACGGTCGTCACCTTAGCGTTAAAAGACCTATGGATCTCAATGCCCTGCTTTTCTGTGTGAGGATAACAAGTGAAGGATGCACCTGTTAGTCATCTACCCTTGATGTTTGTCTTTAGCTGAAGGTTCGCCTTGCGCCCCGATGCGTTCAATTAACCCTGCACTATGACTACTAGAAAATTTTATCCTTAAACTCAGCTTGTTATATTTGTCATCGTCTTGTTTTACCTCGTCTTTATTGGTGGGTCAATCTTAACCCAACTCTGTTCATGAAAAAAAAAAATTTTTTTAGTCGACATGTAATGGTATCCTAGCAATGCACAAAAATCCCTTCTGGTCGGCAATTTTTCTTGGCCTGTGGTTGAGTTTTATTTTTTTTTATTTATGGTAAATTGACTTATTGTTCCCTATCTAAGTTGAATCATGTGTCGACTGAGTAATAATTCCTCTGCGTTTAGCTTGGCATTTTGACTGTGTATTTGATTGCCCTCGAAACTTTTTAAAATTTAATTGGGACTGTAGCCGCCTACTTACCATGAATTCACAAGTGGTGTGTTCACTGCCCTTGTCTGTGTGGGGTCGCATTGAGGGTTATCACCTTCCCTTTAGTCGCCACCATTTATTTCTTTTACCAACAATTTTTTTTTTACCACCAGTTTACCCCGATTTTCTGTATTGTTACACAGATTTAAATTTTATTATGACTATCTTGATGTCCATGTTTTTCCCGGAGGTGGCATATTGGTACGACTTCGTTTATGTTGATGGTCACGTTTGAGTTTGGGATTTCACCCTTCTCTGCACATGGTGTCATTTTCTTTAACAAATTTCTCACAGCCTTCACCACGGCCTGGATCACATTGACGACAAACTTGCCATCATGTTCAAATGTTGCACACAATAATAACACTGTTCACACCCTGTTACACCCAATCCTTGATAACACTCCTGGATAGAGATTTGTTGGCCTTTGGGTAGCGAATTATCTGGAGGCATCCATATTGTAATAGCATTTTCCCTTGGTGTGCCTGCAACCTTAGCATTATTCCCATCATGTTGTACACAACGAAGTTACCGCCATCCACTGCCAACTTAATGCATTTGTAACAGATTGAGGCGTAATGTGGGACTGTGGATGCTGAATTCAATTACAGTGATACCATTTTTCTTCTCAGACCATAAATAACTGTTGTCTTAGTCAACGATTACCAATCATTCCTTTTTACAGCAATTTGTGCCTTTTTTTCCTAAGTGGTAGTTTAAACCATCGCGTTGATAGTGGTAGTTTAACCCATTCTGTCATAATCATTGCTAAGTTTGGTTTAACCTATTCTGTCGTAAATAGGTATCAAGATATGGGTAAAATTTCCTTCTGCGTAGGTTAAACCTTTCCTCACGAATTTTCTGGCGAATTGACTTTCTTATCCTAACTCGCAGGCTTCAATTATCAATTACTATCTTCACCTATTAATGGACCAATACGCAATTATTGATTACTGTCTTCCATTACTAATTATAAAAAGTAGTTGAAAAAGGAATGCTTTTATTTATTTATTTAATTTAGAGAAGAAAAGGAATGTTTATGAAAATAGTACGTTCAGTTGAAAAAGATGATTCCTAAATGGAGAGTCTTAGTTGTTTAAAGAAGGGATTTATTATTAAAGAGAAATTGATTAAAAAGGGTTGGGACAATAAGTTAAACTTTAGAATTTTTCACTCACCTTGTAATCAATTTAAGCACTCATTTCCTTCTCTTAAGAATAACTTCTCCTAGAAGTAATTGATTAAACCTTCTCACTTTTTGTTATCATTTTTACTACTTACATATTCAAGAGGAATTCCAAGGAATAATGCCAAGGACTCCCTTGCTTATTGATGATTCTCTTAGGAACTACCTTGAGAAAAGGGTTAGTTTGCTTTCATGTCTTAACAAGCATTGCTTTTTATTATTCCACCATGTTACTTATGTTAATCGTTCGCGATAAATTATATTATGACTTGGTACCATTGTATATAAATTGTTAAACCTTTAATTTAGATCGATTCTTGATGCTAAATTAAATTAACATGTTGACTTAATTACAATTTTTTAAATGATTTCAATGCTAACATAAAGTTGTAATCGACAAATAGAATTGTGACCTACTATCAGATTGTAAATCTCCGATAAAATTAGATTGGGTCAGTGATATGTAATTAGCATCAATTTAGATCATAGATATTGACCATTTAGCTTGGATTAATGGTTGGGTAGTTGATGAGGTTGTTTTTAGCTTGCACTTCCTGTTGAGGATTGTTGTTGATTATAATTAATGTTTGTACTTGGTTGGTAAACTTTCAGTGTGCTTGGTCTACTTGTGTCGGGAGGGAAATGTAGACACCTACTTGTTCCTCAGAACAGTCGCCAGCCCTGAGACCTTAAATGGTCAAAATCGATGGGAACCTGGGATTGAGCATTGCTTATGTGTCCTAGAGGTCCTAACCATTGCAGGGTAGGACGGGCGATTAGTCATTATTATTCTTCGTCGGTTTATTGTCGTACATTGTGTCCAGGTGCTTGATGTGCTTCTTAGGTCATTATGTTGTTGTCGTGTGAGTTGCATGCGTCATGTTCATCATCGTGTTGCGATGTAGAGTATAATGTCGTTATTACCCTTCTACACATGCACACACAGAAAGAAAATAATATCCTGCATTGGTTATGAGAGGCTTGTTGTCGTAACTAAATGGGAGGGTTGTTACACATGGTATCAGAGCCATTTCAACCCACAACTTGGGATTGCTACGGCTTCCATTGATATAATTTGATTATATTGTTGCTAATCGAGTTGACTTATGTGCGTGTAGGTAATCATGGTTAGAGGATACCGCGGAGGCAGACGATGGGGTGCAAGGGGAGGAGGCGCGATGCCTCCAGTAGCATCCACGTCTGAGGGGTCTAACCCCCAGGGAAATGAGCAGGTTCTCGGACAAGAGAAAATAGTAGTTGGTGATGTAGTCAGAATGATGAGATCTTTCCAGCGCATTCATGAGGCACTGATCAGCTGTTTGGACAGAGATGAGGCCAGGGCACTGGCACCCGCTGAGGTTCCACCACGCGCTTCGTTCGGTGCTGGTATCATTCATCGTGAACTCGAGAAAGTCAAATTTCCTGAGTTCTTTGGTGCCCCGAACGACGCAGCCGCCGAGGCATGGTGGGAAAACATGGCGATGTGCTTCACACTTCCCGATTATACCTCCAACATGAAGGTCCGCATGGCAGTGTTTCAACTAAAGAGGAGCGCTCTTATATGGTGGAAGATGCTCCTACCACAGCTGAACTTGGTTGTCGAAGACATGTCTTGGGAATTGTTCAAGGAACAGTTCCGAGAGAGGTACCTTTCAGAGGAATTCATTGAGCGTCAGCTCAATGAGTTCAATGCCTTACGACAGGGAGGTCGTACGGTGCCCTAATAAGAGACCTATTTTATGGAGCTTCTCGGATATGCTCCGCCTTTTAACACTGAGAGAATTAAGGTCAACAGGTTCATGTTCGGCCTTAACAACAAACTACATGCAAAGGTTAGGATTTTGATGCCCTAAACCTTGTATGATGTTGTCCAGAAGGCCCTCATAGTAGAGGAGGAGCTTATCAGTGGGGGTTAGACCAGGACTCCCGTGAGACCAGTAGGGAAGGTGTCATCTAGATCACAACAGCATCGGACAACAACCATACATACACCGGGATATCATGGCTTCCATAGGGGATCCACTTTCACTACACCTTGGTGACCGATGCCTTAGCAACGGACACCTTATCGGGGACCATAGTATCAGCAGTAGCGTCGCCAACAACAATAGAAGTTTAGGCCTATTCAGTAGAACAGACTAGAGTTCTAGGCCAATGGGTTGTCATCTTCTACTTTGAGTACCAGGACTATTGGGCCGAAGAAGGGGTGTTGGACGTGTGGGGAGCCACACTACCAGTGCAACTGCCCTGTGGAGAGGACTAGAGTATCTGTATCAGTCGGACCCACTACCGTGAGAGATATGTGCAAGTCCCATCGGATTCATGCAGCAGTGAATAACTGCCAGGCGGAGCATCAGTCGACTGTTCTCGAGACGACAGGTACCATCGCTAACTAGACCCTTAGTATTTTGATAGATCCCGCTGCTACAGAGAGTTTCATTTTTGGTGCAGTGCTAAAAAGGATTAAGGTAAAGGGAGTCGAATAGGACAAGTTTAGCTTTGTAGAGATGGCTTCAGGAGCCAAACAGAAGGTTGGAGGAAAGGGTATGGGCTATGTCCTTAACCTGGGAGAGTTTGTCACAAGGGCCAACCTGTATGTCACAATCCTAGGATCTTAAGATGTCGTGATTGGTATGGACTGGTTGGAATCGAATGAGGCGATACTCAACTGTAAGAAGTAATGGTTGAGCTTGGTCGATGACGAGGGACAGGGATGTATGATTGTAGGGCAGAACTAGGGAATTTCCTTGAGGTTCATTTCTTCCTTGTAGCTTCGGAAGAGCATGCATAAGGGATGTAAGATCTATGCCATCCTTGCATTAAACAAGAAGGGAGTCGTGGAAGGTTTAGAACACCTTCCGGTGGTGAGAGATTTTGCAGACATGTTTCCAGAGGAGTTACCTAGGATGCCGCTGGAAAAGGAATTGGAGTTTACCATATACCTAAAACCGGGCACTGAATCGATAGCAAGAATGCCTTATCGGATTTCGACCCCGGAGTTACAAGAGTTGAAAATGAAACTGAAGGAGTTGCTGGACCTGGGACTAATACATCCTAGTGTGTCATCGTGGGGTGCACCTATTATTTTCATACAAATGAAGGATGGGTCGTGGAGGCTCTGCATTGACTACCGTCAATTGAACAAGGCCACAATCAAGAATCAATATCCATTACGAAGAATTGATGATCTGTTTGATCAAATGAAGGGGACAACAATGTTCTCCAAGATTTATTTGCGATTAGGGTATCACTAGTTACGGATCAAGGAGGATGATATCCCTAAGACCACCTTTAAGACAAGGTTTGGACATTATGAGTTTATTTTTTTACCGTTTGGATTGACAAACTCCCCAGGAGTATTTATGAGTTTGATGAATGGGGTGTTCCGTGAGTACATGGACAAGTTCGTCCAAGTACTCATTGATGATATTTTGATCTACTCTCGAACGACAGAGGAGCATGACGAGCACTTGCGCTTGGTACTATAGCATCTACGAGAGCACAAACTGTATGGGAAGTTGTCCAAATGCTCTTTTTATCAATCGAAGATTCACAACTTAGGGCATGTCATCTCTGGCGAAGGCATTGTCTTGGATCCAGCTAAGGTCAAGGATATTATGGAATGGCCTGTGCCGATGAATGTCTTGGAGTTACAGAAGAAGAACAAGAAGTTTGTTTGGAATGAGAAATGCGTGGAAACATTTTAGAGGCTCAAGGAGTCGTGGACAACAACACCGATATTAAAGGTCCCTGAAATGGATGCGGACTTCTGGGTATGAACTGACGCATCCAAGAAAGGATTAGGCAGAGTCTTAATGCAAGATAGACGAGTGATCGCTTACAACTTGAGGAAACTGAGAAGGCATGAGGAGAACTACACAATGCATGATTTGGAGTTGTTAGCCATCTTATATGCCTTGAAGGTTTGGAGACACTACCTTGTTAGATGAAAATTTGAACTAAAGACTGACCATTGTGGACTACAACACATATTTACGCAAAGTGACCTGAATGCGTGACAATGGTGTTGGTCGTAATTGCTTAGCGAGAACGACTTCGAGATTACTTACATAAAAGGAACAATGAACATAGTGGTGGATTCATTGAGTCAGAGACCACGCATCATTTTGGTGTTGCCTCTTCAGACGAATCTACGTGAAAGGATTCTAACCTTACAGCGTGACGATGACTGGTACAAAGAGGTCGAGGGTTTTATCGGACAAAACACAATGATGGTACAATGATTTGAGGGATTTTAATTTGATAGCGATGGTTTATTAAGGTTTAAAAGTTGGATCTACGTACTGCCAAACGACGAGTTGAGGATGTTTATCCTAAGCGAGGCTCATAGAGCAGTATACATGGCTCACCCGGGAATCACGAAGATGAGGGCAGACCTTAAACCCTTATTCTTCTGGAAGGGAATGAAGGCAGACATAGTCAACTATGTGGCCAGATGTCTAGAATGTCAGCAGGTAAAGGCTGAACATAGACACCCAATAGGATTACTACAACCCCATGCTTTCCGGAATCGAAATAGGAAGTTATTTCGATGGATTTTATTGTTAGATTGCCACTGATGACAAGGAGACATGACTTGATTTTCGTAGTAGTAGACACTTTGACGAAGAGTGATCACTTTATTCCTGTGCATACGATGTATCAGGCACCTGACATAGCTATATTTTTCATCTGTGAGATTGTGAGGCTACATGGTGTGCCTAAGAGGATTATATCCGATCGAGGATCGGTGTTTACTGGACTATTTTGGACGAGTTTGCAAGAGGCCTTGGGAACCCAACTTAACTTTAGTACTGTGTATCAACCGAAGACTGATGGGTAGACCGAACAAATGAACCAGACCTTGGAGGACATGTTGCACATGTACATAATGGACCAACAAAAGCATTGGAAAGAATTCTTGCCACTAATGGAGTTCACTTACAACA
>JASDQU010688264.1:16810-39060 GCA_032191745.1 Picea mariana
GGAATACTACGCACAGGAATACTAATTGCACTAATTAAATAAGAAAATGGAAAAAGGGGTTAATTTCCATAGCTGCCTTTTTGAGTTCTAAGTAAAAAGGGGAAAGAGGGGAAAATCTAAAATATTAGGAAACTAGGAAAAGAGGTAAACGCAAAAGGGGAAAAATTGCAACTTAAGGGAAAAAGTGGAAAGTCAACTTAGTAAAGAATCTACCATTTAAGAGATTTCTAATTTTAAACTGAATTAGCAACTTCATAAATAAGAAAAGCATTTAAAACCTGTAAGGGAATTTGGGGACACCTAGGAGTGATTCTAGGAGTAACTCTAGGCGGGTGAGGGAAATGAGATAATTAATTAATTAAAGAAATTAGATAATGGAGGAATGTAGAGGATGAGTGACACTTGTACGAAGAATAATTTTTTAGGAAATTATTTTTAAAACTTTAATTAAATGAGATTTTAGGAAAGAAAGGATGTTTGAAACTCTATAAAATGAAGGAAGGAGAAGGATGAAGGATCATCTTCTATTTGCGTAATGTTACGCTGCAGAAATATCTACTTGACTGATTTTTTTGTGGGAGTTGGGATACCCAACTCGGAGAGGAGTGGTAGCTCGGCCTTGCGAGGTGAGCTGGGAGCTAGTCGGAATCTCTGGATAGTTTATGTGGCCCCTTCGCAGCTCGGGGGGCTAAGGGGGAAGAAGATTACCCCTAGCATTGGCTGGGAGGTACCAGTGAAGTCTTGATGGTCGGCAAGTGGGAGTTGCATGGAGTGCGTGGGACGTCAATCGGAGTAGGCGAACAGGAAACGATACACTTCTTCGTTGAATGGTAGATTGTTGTAGGTTTTATGCTTGGATCTGTTTATTAAATGGAAAAGTAAAATGGTGTTCTTTTTGAATTTATGACTGAAACCTTCCTTAGCCTAGCTCGATGGTTGTTGAATCCCATGGCCTTCGTTGTCCCATGTGTATTGATCACCTGGCTGTGAATGATTGTGTCTTTCTTGGTTGCTTGCCTTTCATCCTTAGCTCCTCAGTCCTCGCATGAGTAGTTGGCTAGGAGTCTGATCTACGGTCGTCGCCATAGAGTTAAAATACCTATGGATCTTAATGCCTTGCTTTTTTGTGCAAGGATGATGAGCAAAGGATGCGCATGTTAGTCATCTACCCTCGATGTTTGTTCTTAGCTGAAGGTTTGCCTTGTGTCTCGATGCGTTCAATTAACCCTGCACTATGACTGATGGCAAATTTTATCCTTAAAATCAACTTTTTATATTTGTCAATTTCTCGTTTTACCTCATCTTTATTGGTGGATCAATCTTAACACAACTCTGTTCATGAAAAAAAAAAAATTTTAGTCGACATGTAATGGTATCTTAGCAAGGCACAAAAATCCCTTCTGGTCGACAATTTTTCTTGGCCTGTGGTTGAGTTTTATTTTTATTTATTTATGGTAAATCAGCTTACTATTCCCTATCTGCATTGAACCATGTGTCGACTGAGTAATAATTCCTCTGTGTTTAGCTTGGCATTTTCACTGTGTATTTGATTGCCCTCAAAACTTTTTAAAATTTAATGTGGACTGTAGCTAGCTGCTTACCACGAATTCAAAGTTGGTGTGTTCGCTGCCCCTGTCTGATTGGGGTCGCGTTGAGGGTATTTGCCTTCCATTTAGTCACCACCATTTATTTCTTTTACCAGTAATTTTTTTTTTACCACTAGTTGACCCCAATTTTCTGTATTGTTACACGGATTTAAATTTTACTATGACTGTCTTGATGTCCACGTTTTTCCTGGAGGTGGCATATTGGTAGGACTGTGTTTCTGTTGATGGTCACATTTGAGTTTGTGATTTCACCCTTCTTTGCACATGGTGTCATTTTCCTTAACAAATTTCTCACCTCCTTCACCATGGCCTGGATCGCATTGACGAGAAACTTTCCACTGTGTTCAAATGTTACACACCGTGATAACACTGTTCACACCTTGTTATACCTAGTCCTTGATAGCACTCCTGGATAGAAATTTGTTGGCCTTTGGGTAGCGAATTATCTGGATGCAGCCATAATGTAATAGCATTTACCATTGGTGTGCCCGCAACCTTAGCATTATTCCCATCATGTTTTACACAGTGAAGTTACCGCCATCCACTTCCAACTTAATGCATTTGTAACGGACTGAGGCGTAATGTGGGACTGTGGATTCTGAATTTGATTGCAATGATACCATTTTTCTTCTTGGACTGTAAATTACTGTTGTCTTAGTCAATGATTACCAATCATTCCTTTTTACAACAAGCTGCGCCTTGTTTTCCTGAGCGGTAGTTTAAACCATCGCGTTGACAATGGTTGTTTAACCCATTCTGTCCTAACCATTGCTAAGTTTGGTTCAACCTATTCTGTCGTAAATGGGTATCAAGATATGGCTAAAGTTTCCTTCTGCGTAGGTTAAACCTTTCCTCACGAATTTCCTGGTGAATTGACTTTCTTATCCTAACTCACAGGCTTCAATTACCAATTACTGTCTTCACCTATTAATGGACCCATAAGCAATTACTGATTACTGTCTTCCATTACTAATTATAAAAAGTAGTTGAAAAAGGAATGCTTTTATTTATTTATTTAATTTAGATAAGAAAAGGAATGTTTATGAAAATAGTACGTTCAGTTGAAAAAGATGATTCCTAAATGGTGAGTCTTAGTTGTTTAAAGAAGGGATTTATTATTAAAGAGAAATTGGTTAAAAAGGGTTGGGACAATAAGTTAAACTTTATAATTTTTTTACTCACCTTGTAATCAATTTAAGCACTCATTTCCTTCTCTTAAGAATAACTTCTCATAGAAGTAATTGATTAAAGCTTCTCACTTTTTGTTATCATTTTTACTACTTACATATTCAAGAGGAATTCCAAGGAATAATGCCAAGGACTCCCTTGCTTATTGATGATTCTCTTAGGAACTACCTTGAGAAAATTCTTAGTTCGTTTTCACGGCTTAACAAGCATTTATTTTTATGATTCCACCATGTTACTTATGTTAATCATTCATGATAAATTATATTATGACTTGGTACCATTGTATATAAATTGTTAAACCTTTAATTTAGATCGATTCTTAATGCTAAATTAAATTAACATGTTGACTTAATTGCAATTTTTTAAATGATTTCAATGCTAACATAAACTTGTAATCAACAAATTGAATTGTGACCTACTATCAGATTGTAAATCTATGATAAACTTAGACTGGTTCAGTGATCTATAACTAGCATCAATTTAGATCATAGATATTGACCATTTAGCTTGGATTAATGGTTGGGTAGTTGATGAGGTTGTTTTTAGCTTGCGCTTCCCGTTGAGGATTGTTTTTCATTATAATTAATGTTTGTACTTGGTTGGTAAACTTTCAGTTTGCTTGGTTTGCTTGTGTCGGGGGGGGAAATGTAGACACCTCCTTGTTCCTCAGAACAGTTGCCAGCCCTGAGACCTTAAATGGTCAAAATCAATGGGAACTTGGGCTTGAGAGTTGCTTATGTTTCCTAGAGGTCCTAACCATTGCAGGGTGGGACGGGCGGGTAGTCATTCTTACTCTTCGTCAGTTGATTGTCGTACATTGCTTCCAGGTGCTTGATGTGCTACTTAGGTCATTATGTTGTTGTCACGTGAGTTGCATGTGTCATGTTCATCATAGTGTTGCGATGTAGAGTATAATGTATTTATTACCCTTCTACACACCCACACACAGAAAGAAAAAATAAATCCTGCACTTGTTATGAGAGGCTTGTTGTCGTAACTAAACGGGAGGGTTGTTACAATTACTTTAGACCTAGATTTTAATTTTCGAGGCTGGGCGTCATTTTATTAGGGAATTTGTTTTTAAATATTTCTTTTTACAATATTCGTTCTAAGCCCATCTAGGTTTATTTACTTATTAGTTAACAACGCAACGTGCCCTTCAGGACGCACTAGGTTCTCCAATGGTTCCACTCACCTTCTTTTGTTTCCCTTGCACGAAGTGCCCTTCAGGACGCACTATGTGCTCCAAGGGTGCCACTCGCCTCATCTCGTTTTTCTTGCATGAAGTGCCCTTCAGGATGCACCACGTGCTCCAAGGGTGCCACTCGCCTCTTGACTGACTTGGTAGACATCAAAAACCTCTAGAGTCAATACTTTGTCAGGTGATCTTGTGGGAGACTAAGGGTCTCTAAGGAATAAGGCCCCTGCCTTATTGTGTGCCCCTTATAATTATCGTGAGTGACTGTCGCAGTCTACCCTCATGACATCGTGAGTCATCTCAAACTAGGTAATCGTTAACCTACAGTTCGAGCCACGGTGGGAGTGTGAATAGGCTGTGGCAGGGTTGTTGTCCACACCTCTCCCTCAATGTCTCTGGTCATCAGGCATGACCCCTCTACTCCACATGTGAGTCTGGTCGACAAGTTATTTTTAGCCTGCATCATCAACAAACCATGTCATAAATAATATCCATAATCATATCATCTAATCATATGCACAAATGTCATATATACAACAATCAAACCCCAATAGTCCACTCCCTAACTTGGTCCAGAGTCGAAGGGTCTCATCGATGCCTCTGCATCCTCAAGGTCCAAAATCCTGCACACTCAGGAGAACTGAGTCAATAACACCTATCTATATCAATACAACAAAATAACATGTCATCATATCCATAATGTCTTATATCATAGTCAAATGCCCAATAGTATAATCATCCGGATCACTTGTAAGCAAGTGCCCTCAAAGAATAAGTTTGCTCAAGGTGGTCAAGAGCAGGATGTTACATACACCCCCTCTTGTTCTAAACTTCGTCCCGAAGCTTCACAGCATATAAGTGCCAAAATAATGTATATCACAATATCATAAGCCTATCTATCCAACAAAAAGGAAACTGCTGGCACATATCATATGCGTCCTCCAAGGTCGTCGAGTGCAGACTATAGTTGTCCTACTGGACCTTGACCTCATCTATTGTTCAACACTGTAGCTATCAAATACGATGATCCATGATGTAGATTGGCTCAGCTGTGAGCGCACCGTCATCCGACACCTGCAAGGTGCCTAAGTCAAAACATGTGTAGGATCACTAATCAAATGTCTCATGGGCCTGTCCTTTCCAGAATCTCCTAGGATCCCATGAACCTAGTACATAGTTTAGGACCCTTTCCAAAATTGATCGAACTCTTATGCAGTTTCACCCACAAGAATACTCGATCGTCACATCAAAACTACGGTCAACACGATGCACATCGGCTTAATTTGTCTGTTGATCTTGCACTTCCTTGATCCTTTGTCTTAGTTTGCAATTGATATTGCACTACTTGGATCACTTCCGGTCCCACCAGGACCCCATCCTCAAGCCGATCCAAACTCAAGGCGTCCGACATGGTCGCCCATAAGGAAATTCGAAAGGCACCATCTTAATGGCTCTTTGGTAACTGTTGTTATAAGCGAATTTTACCAGTCGAAATAATTATTCCAAATGCTTTTTTTGGTCCATCACGTACATGCACAACATGTCCTCCAAGTTCTGGTTCATTTGTTTGGTCTTCTTGTCAGTCTTTGGGTGATACAGACTACTAAAGTTAAGTTGGGTTCCCAAGGCCTCTTTGAAACAAGTCCAAAATCGTCCAGTAAACACCGATCCTTGATCGGATATAATCCTCTTAGGCATGCTATGCAGCCTCACAATCTCACTGATGAAAACTCTAGCTATGTCAGGTGCCTGATACGTCATACGCACAAGAATAAAATGATCACTCTTTGCAGAGTGTTGAATACGACAAAAATCGAGTCATGTCTCCTTGCCATCAGTGGCAATCCAACATTGAAATCCATTGAAATAACCTCTCATTTTGATGATGGAATAGTGTGTGGCTGTAGTAATACTGCTGGATGTCTATGTTCAGCCTTTACTTGCTGACATTCTAGACATCTAGCCACATAGTTGACTATGTCTGCCTTCATTCCCTTCGACAAGAATAAGGGTTTAAGGTCTGCACTCATCTTCATGACTCCTAGGTGGGCCATGTACACTTCTCTGTGATCCTTGTTTAGGATCAAACTCCTCAACTCGTCGTTCAGTTGTACGTAAATTCAATTTTTAAAACACAATAATCCATCGTCGTCAAACATAAATCCTTCAAATATTGGTACCGTCATTGTGTTTTGTTCGATAAAATCCTTGACCTTTTTGTACCAATCATCGTCGTGTTGTAAAGATAGAATCTTTTCACATAGATTCGTATGAAGAGGCAACACCGAAAATATACGTGGTCTTCGACTCAAGCATCTGCCACTCGGTTCACTATTCCTTTTATGTAAGTAATCTCGAATTTGTACTTGCTAAGCAATTCCAACCAACGTTGTTGTCACGTGTTCAGGTCGCTTTGCGTAAAGATGTGTTGTAGTCCACAGTGGTGCATTTTTAGTTCAAATTTCCATCCAACAAGGTAGTGTCTCCAAACCTTCAAGGCATAGACAATTGCTAACAACTCCAAATCATGTGTCACATAGTTCTGCTCATGCCTTCTCAGTTTCCTCGAGATGTAAGCGATCACTCGACCGTCTTGCATCAAGACTCCGCCTAAGCCTTCCTTGGATGCGCCAGTGAATACTGAGAAGTTCGCATCCATGTCAGGGACCTTTAGTATCGGTGTTTTTTTCAAAAACTCTTTGAGCCTCCCTAATGCTTCTGCGCCTTTCTCGGTCCAACCAAACTTATTATTCTTTTTTTGCAACTCTGTGATCGGATTTTCTATCTTCGAAAATCCCTCGACGAATCGTCTATAGTATCCTGCTAAACCCATGAATCTACACACTTCCGGGACATTCATCGATGCAGACCATTCCATAATAGCCTCTACCTTTGTTGGATCCATGGAGATACCTTCACCGGAGATGACATGCCCTAAGTAGTGAATCCTCGAATGATAAAACAAGCATTTGGACAACTTCCCATATAATTTGTGCTCTCGCAGACACTGTAGCACCAAGCGCAAGTGATTTTCATTCTCCTCCGTCATTCGAGAGTAATTTAATGAATACTTGGACGAACTTGTGCAAGTACTCATGGAACACCCTGTTCATCAAACTCATAAATACCCCTGGGGCATTTGTTAGTCCAAACGGTAAAACAATAAACTCGTAATGTCCAAACATCATCTTAAAGGCTGTCTTAGGGATGTCATCCTCCTTGTTCCATAACTGGTGATACCTTGATCGCAAATCAATCTTTGAAAACACCGATGCACCCCATGTTGACACACTCGGACGTATCAGTCCTAGGTCCAACAATTCCTTCAATTGCATTCTCAACTCATGTAAATCTAGGTTCGACATTCGATAAGGCGTTCTAGCTATCGGTTCAGTCCCTGATTTTAGGTCTATGGTAAACTCCAATTCCCTCTCCGATGGCATCCCAAGTAGCTCCTTCAGAAGGACGTCTACAAACTCTCTCACCCCCAGTGGGTGTTCTAGACCTTCCTCTACTCCCTTCTCGTTTAAAGAATAGATTGCATAAAGCTTGCATCCCTTACACATGCTCTTATGTATCTGCAAGGAAGAGATGAACATTAGGGAAACTCCCTGGTTTCGTCCCACAATCACGTGTCTTTGTCCCTCATCATCGACCAAGATTAACCATTTCATCTTACAGTTGAGTATCACCTCATGCGATTCCAAATAGTCCATACTGATCACGATGTCATAAGATCCTAAGATCGTGACATACATGTTGGCCCTGGTGACAAAATCTCCCAGGTTAATGGTATAACCCGTAACCTTACCTCCAACTTTCTGTTTGGCTCCCAAATCCATCTCTATAAAGATAAACTCATCCCATTCGACTGCCTTTACCTTAATCCTTTTTAGCACTGCATCAGAAATGAAACTCTCGGTGGTACCAGGATCTATCAAAATGCTAAGGGTCTGGTAAACGACAGTACCTGACGTCTCAAGCACAGTCTACTGGTGCTCTACCTGGAAGTTATTAACTGCTGCATGAATCCAATGGGCCTTGCCTAAATCTCCCATGGTAGTGGGTCCGAATGATCCATATTCTCTATTCCTCTCCATTTGACAGTCGCGTTGGTAGTATGGATACCCACATGTCCAACACCCCTTCTTCAGTCTAGTACTCCTGGTACCCAAAGTAGAATCTGACGACCCACCGGCCTGGAACCCTGGTATGTTTTGTTGAACAGGCCTAAACTACTGCGGCTGCGGTCGACGCTGCTGTTGATGCAGTGGTCCTCGGTAAGGGGTCCACTGATGAGGCATTGGAAGTCGAGGTGCAGTGAAAGTGGATCCCATCTGGAATCCATGATATCCTAGCGTATGTTTGGCTGGTGTCTAATGCTGCTGCGCACCATATGACACCTGCCCTGCTGATCTCACTGGAGTCCTTCTCTGACCCCCGCTGATAAGATCCTCCTCTGCTATTAGGGCCTTCTGGAGGGAATCATGCAAGGTCTGAGGCAACAAAATCGTAACCTCTTCATGTATGTTGCCATTAAGGCCTAACACAAACCTATTTACCTTAACTTTCTCAGTATTAATATGAGGAGCATACCGAATCAACTCCATAAAATGGGCCTCGTACTCGGGCATCGTACGACTACCCTGTCATAAGGCATTGAACTTGTTGAGATGACACTCAATGAATTCCTATGAAATATACCTCTACTGGAACCATCCCTCGACAGTTCCCATGACATGTTGTTGACGACCATGATCAATTGTGGTAGGAGCATCTTCCACCAAAGAAGAGCGTTCCCCTTCAGTTGGAAGACCGTCATGCAGACCTTCTTCCTGGAGGTGTAGTCGCAAAGTGAAAGGCAAATCACCATATTCTCCAACCATGCCTCGGTGGCTGCGTCGTTATGGGAACCAAAGAACTCGGGAAAATTGACCTTCTCAAGTTCGCGATAAAAGCTAACGGTACTGACGGGGGAATGCTACGGATCCTCAGGGGTATAAGCTCCCTGGCCTCCTCTCAGTGCAGATGGTGAATCAAGGCCTTTGACAATATCTGGAACGACCTTGTCAGACCATCATCATCCCTTACAACAATTGAATCCAGTGAAAGGGCTTGTTCCTCCCCCTTGGGGGTTAGACTACGAGGGTGCAGGCACTTTTAGAGGCGTCATGCCTCCATCCTCGGTGCCACGCTGCAAACCTCTGCGACATACCCTATTCGAGATCACTGTAGGGAAACGTTAAAGTTTTAACTAGTGCTAGGCTAGTAGTCAAGGGTTTATTGTTGTGGAAAGCATGGCGATACACAGTCGCAAGGTTGAACCCGCTCTGATAACATATGTAAAAGCCCCTCCATTACTACAACCGAAAGTCATGAGATTTTATTTTTTATTTTTTTTTGTTTCGCTAGACATGAAAAGTCCTGCTTGATTGATATTATGATCTCTTTTGAAGTAAAACATGTTCTTAACCATTAGGCCCATTCAAGGTATACTGGTGGCACCTAAAATCAATGCGCATGAAAACCAACGCCCATAAAACCCAACTCTGCCTAAATACAAAGAACAAAACATCCAAGGTGCACAAGTCCAGGTACGCAAATAACCCAAATGCGCATAAAAATCCAATGCACAATCCATATAGAGGTGCAAGCCTCCTAATAAAATCTCAGCTATTCATCTACGCAAGGTAAACATCAATAACATCAACCAATCTTTTCTTAACTCTTTTAGTTCAAGCAGAAGAACTGTAGACCCTTGAATGTAACAATTATTGTCCAATGGTTTATACTAAGAAGACTGTCTTAATAATAATTTATCATTAATAAGCTAGTTACCTAGATCCCACGAAGGTTAAAATAATCGATTTGTAAAACATTGATTTCATTAACACCAGCAATATAATCTCTACAATCACTCTACGTTATCCTTAATTTGGAGCCTGTTCAAACATAATAAAAACTGCATTCATTACACATGAGTATCGAATTACGCCCTGATTAAAACAATATATACAATTAATAACTACATAAACCAATTATAATTACTGTGGTCTATTTCACCCGTTAAATTATAATTACTATCATCAATTAAAACAAATATAATTACTGCCATCAATTAAAACAAGTGCTCGAACAAATTTACATGAAATCTGTTTCTAGAATTTATACATTAAATTAATGCAATTAATTGCATAGCCAATTAAGTTATTCATGGCCTTATCCTGCAAAGGAATCTCTAAAAGGAAGACAAACCCATAAAATTCAGTAACATAAGGGTTGAATCAGGTTATCTTCTAAGAACTGTTGTAATCATTAAATAAGTGAGAAGAGAAATATTCTAGGTTCTCTTATAGTACACGGTGAAGCTTATTAATACAAGTTATCATTATAAAATATAGGTTAAAGCGTTGATCAAGGATCTGGCTTGAATTTTAATTATTAGACTGTCAGAGATATGTAAGAGGAAAAAGAATCCACTGCATTTAATAATGGAAGGAAAGAGACAGGATGCCCCTTAGGTTGCATCAATAATGAACATTATAATAACTCTGTACCATCTAAGTTTTCTGGTCAGAAGAATAATTTCCACATACCAGAATGCTCCCCTCGCTGTGCGGCATAAAACTACCCAATATATATCGTTGACTGACATAGGTAATTCATGGGAATTTGCTGAGTTAAAATCTGGAAGGTGGAGGTTATATTCAACAGTAAAGGCGAAATCAAACTGGGCGCATACCAAGATCATTCAACAGTAAATGTGATTTCAATCCGGATGACTAAAAAGGTTAAATCAAATCGTAGTAGTAGAATAACTGCTAAGTCACTCGCAGAGGTAAGGATGAAATCATTTGAAAGGAACCAGGAAGGGATGGTTGATCTCCAGGGTTATGGTTTACAGGCTTCATGCAAATCTTAAGGGGTTAATTCTCTAGTGCTCTCCATCTATAATAAGGTTCAGGGTTCTGTCAGGCAGAGATAGGAAGTGTATCGCTCTACATAGATAGGTTGTATATTAATGGTATCTCTACACTGTACATTCAAAATTCGTTGTACAAATAATGTTGTCCATACTCACCGTCAGAGGTGTGTAGGCGAACTGCGGTGTAACAAATGAATATCGTTGTGAAATATCTGTAATGAGGTTTAATATCACAGGGAAAACTCGCATTCTAAAATTCGCATGAAGGTAAAATTCGCATTCTAAATATGTGTAATGAAGTTTAATATCACAGGGAAAACTCGCCTTCAAATTATAATGGAAACACATAGTACATCTGCCATTCACCTTCAACTATTATTTAAAACACTGAGTGCATTCGCCATCAACTAAATTAAAACACAGAGTGCATTCGCCAGCAATTGCATTAAAAGACAGAGTACATTATCCAACAATTACATTAAAACACGGAGTAATTACAGCTTCACATGCATTTACTCAAGGGTAAGTCTGATGCCTATCACTGTGTGATGTCATTTACTTCCACAGGTTCTAAATAACACAATCCAAATAATTTAAAAACTGTCAATCGAGTCAAATTAAAGTGCAGAGGTAAAATCGCAGGCCATAGGTGTGAAAACGTAAGGTAAAATTTGCACAGTAAAGGCAGACCAAATGTATAAAAACCACATAGTAATTTTCTGGGAAAAGAATTAAAAATGAAGATGACATTCATTTAAAAATATAGAGGTCATTTCATTAAAATGAAAAGATCCTTTCATCAAATGTAGAGGGTAATAAGCAGATCACGGAAGGAAGGATAAGAATCGCAGAAGTACTCATTCGGAAAAGGAGCAAGGAAATCCATCAATCAGGAACTATCGATAAGGGTATACAGCTGGGCAAGCATCCTTCACTCATCATCCACGCATAGAAAAGAAGGGCATTAGAATCTATAGGTTGTTGTGCAGCAAAGTGACGACCGTCGATTCAGCTCCTGGCCGACTGATCAGGTGTGGACTGACGAACTAGGGATGAGGACGAAGACTAGGCATAAACTTTTTATAAAAATCGATTTAAAACCAACAGGATAGTCACAACATCAAGGATCGAATGCCAAGGGAATCAAGTCAAGCAGCGAACTTAAGGCTATGGGAATTTAAGTTCTCGATTAAACTGTTAAGTCAACACCTTCTTTACACAGTTAAAAATACAGAAATGAAAGCATAAGGTCTATAATACTCTATCATGTAGAATCAAAGTAAGCATACTGTATCCCAAGTCGTCTTCTCTGAGTCGTTGTCCCACGCGCTCCATGCAACTACCGCTTGCTGACCGATTATACTTCACTGGTACCTCCCAGCCAACGCTAGGGGTACTCTTCTCCACCCTTAGCCCCCCGAGATGCAAAGGGGCCACACTCACTAAACCAAAGATCAACTAGTTCCCATCTCACCTCGCAAGGTCGAGCTACCACTCCTCACCGAGCTGGGTATCCCAACTCCCACAAGCTTAGTTAGTCAAGTGTAAATTTCTGCAACGTAACGCATCATAGAACCCCTCCATAATCCTCCTCCTACTTCCTTTATATAGAGTTTCTAAGTCATTTACTTTCCCAAATTCCCATTTAATTTATTGTTCAATAATTTAATTCATAAAAATCCTCCTCGTACATGTGTCACCCATCCCCTTCATTGCACCATAAATTAATTTCATTAGTTAATTAATTACTCCTATTTCTCTCACCCACCTAAAAGCATTCCTAGAATCGCTCCTAGGTGTCCTAGAATTTCCTTACACATTCTAAAGACTTACCCCCTTACTAATTTACTAGTTGAGTTCAATTTAGAAAGTTCTTAAATGAAAGATACCTTACTAAGTTAGTCATTCTGCGTTTTCCTTACATTTCCCTTTCTCTTTATGTTTCCTCCTTTTTCCTTAGTTTCCTAATACTTTTAAATTTTCCTCTTTCCCTTTTTATCTAAACTCAAATTAGTAAGTGTAGGAAATCATCTTTTCCCCCTTTTTCTTTTTAATTAATAAAGTTTAATTATCATGTGTAACAAAACAATTATTTCCTTTTTAAAATTTTATGTCCCTCAATAATTTGATTTTATTAATTTAATCAAGTTTCTTACCCCCTTTTCATCACATGTTTAATGATGTTTATTATTATTATTATTATTTTTACCACAAGTATTACTTTAGACCTAGATTTTAATTTTCAAGGATGAACGTCATTTTATTAGGGAATTTGTTTTTAAATCTTTCTTATCGAAATATTCGTTCTAAGGCCATCTAAGCTTATTCACTTATTAATTAAAAATGATACGTGCCTTTCAGGACACACTAGGTGCTCCAAGGGTGCCACTCGCCTCCTTATGTTTCCATTGCATAACATGCCCTTCGGGACGCACTACATTCTCCAAGGGTGCCACTCACCTCATCAGATTTTTATTGCATGACGTGCCCTTCAAGATGCAACACATGCTCCAAGGGTGCCACTGGCCTCTTAAATGACTCGGTAGACATAAAAAACCCCTGGAGTCAATACTTCGTCAGGTGATCTTGTGGGAGACTAAGGGCCTCTAAGGAATAAGGCCTCTGCCTTATTGCACGCCCTTTAGAATCATCATGAGTGAATGTCACAGTCTGTCCTCATGACATCGTGGGTCATCTCGAACTAGGTAATCATTAACCTACAGTTCGAGCCACGACGAGAGTGCTAGTAGGGTTTGGCAGGGCTGTTGTCCACTCCTCTCCCTTAATGTCTCTTGTTATTGGGCATGACCCCTCTAATCAACATGTGAGTCTGGTCGACAAACTATTGTCATCCTGCATCATCAACAAATCATGTGAGAAATAATATCCATAATCATATGATCTAATCACATGCACAAATGTCATATATACAACAATCAAACCCCAATAGTCGACTCCCTGACTTGGTTCGAAGTCCAAGGGTCTCATCGATGCCTCTGCATTCTTGAGGTCCAAAATCTTGCACACCTAGGAGAACTGAGTGAATACCACCTGTCTAAATAAAAACAACAAAATAACATGTCATCATATCCACAATGCCTCATATCATAATTAAATGCCCAATAGTATAATAATCTAGATCACTTGCAAGCAAGTGTCCTCAAAGAATAAGTTTGCTCAAGGTGGGCAAGAGCGGGATGTTACACTAAAGGGATAAGGTACAGAATATAAAACCACAATATTTTCATAATAATCAATAGAACCTACACATCGAAGTCATTGAAATCAGATGTTGGGTTTGCCAAGGGAAATCAATTCAGTAAAACAACAAGCAAGGGGATTACAGATACGAGTTAATAATTTATTAATGGTAGGAATGAGTGATATATTTTGAAGAAGATGCAATTGAGTGATTCTTAATTGTCACAAAATTTATGGTGGTAATGAAGCCTATTTCTACAAATAGTAATGTGAGTTTTAATGGCATATATATTTTGAAGAAGATGCAATTGAGTGAGTCTTAATTGTCACAAAATTAATGGTTCCAAATGGTAATGTCTACAATGATGCTAATGAAGTATTTTAGGTGATATTATTACATTATCTTTGTGATCTAGAAAATGCTTTTCTAGGATGTTTTTCTTTGAAATTTGATCATTCAATATATTTTTTATATTTTCCATATTTTTCAACATGCATAGTTTACTTGTTATAGTGTATAATATATTATGGTTGGTTGGGATACTGCATAGGATATTCTCGATAAATATGATAAATATTTAAGTGAGTTAAAGTTTAAATATTTAATAATAATATTGTTTTTATATAAAGAAGGTCATTATTTTTAATTCTAAGACTTTGCAAAACTGGTGATATTTTGAAAGGGGCATACAAAGAAGCTGAAAATAATGGTAAAAGTGCACTATTAATGGTATTAATACTATGATCAAAGCAAGTAAAACATGAATACAGTATGTATGTGAGACACGATACACCTTATTAGGATAAGAGCTAGTATTGAGTGCAAGTAAGGTAATCAAGTGTATTCGTACTAACCAATTAGCATGCTATGTTATCGGTAACTCCAAATCAATTGATTATGTAAAGAGTTGTTGTTATACTAGTAATGAATAGACCATTGCAAGGATATGTCATATCTATAATAAGTATGATGTAAGACTAATGAAGCTTAGTAACAAGCTTAAGAACAGTGATTAACAAGACTGTAATCAAAGCAATATGAGATTGCTTAGTTAGCTTGAATAAGTTGTAAGTGATACCACTAAGAGTTATGGATTCCAAGCTGCTACAATCTAGTCATTGTGTTTAGTTTAAGCATTTGTATTACAATAATATGATCTCTATAACATAGCTTTTATTCAAGAAAGTATGGGCAAAGGGTAATCATACTAGTATCATTACATTTAATGAAGGTTCCATGTTTATTATATCATTACTTAGGGAATAATCGTGATGTTATAACTCATATGGGATTAGAGCTCTAGTCATATCTTACACTTTACTTGAGTCTAATACAGGTCCATATAAGCTTACAACCTATTGGATACATGAGTATGTATTCTCGTAATAGATTACACATAGCTAATACTGGTAAAATAATATGTGTTTCCTTTATCAAATGGGTTATTCCATATCTTACAATGGTTGAAACATGGGTAATAAGCATAATCAATACATGTGTGTAAACAAATTAGGTATTATCGTAGCTTTAGTTGTGTATAGTTTATTGGAATAAGATGATCATCCTATATGTTAAACAATATTGGTTTCATTACCATTAGTTACATGGACTAGAACAATGATACACATTGGATACTTAAATCTATGTAATATGAGTAGTATTGATTACTAATATTAACTACACAATGGGGTTATGACTCTGTGTTGAATACACTGTAATGCCTTGTTTTTTAATATGGTTAATGTACATGTTTGATTATGTATCTACTTAGTAAGTTCTATACAAACCTATGTTACTTTAATTATGTATTACTTGCATCATTCATTTATAGGGATAAGCTCAATACCAAGTTGTTACCTATCACTAATACTGAAGCTCATATTCATTGCTTGTATGGAGAATGTAAGAAGTGATCTCATAGGTTACATATGCCTTTTTTTATGATTTACTACTATTCCAAGCTAAGAGATTAGTAAGCCCATACTTATCTCTACAGTGTTTTCATTACACATACTAATAAGATCCATATTGAAGCTTAGTACTAACTCCATATATTACTGATATGCCTATTCCTATGTATAAGATGGGCTATTGATTTCCCATAATTCCTATGGTATCCATACTCATACGGTAAATACACACTCTCTTATAGGAAAAACATTCATATATAAAAGTAGTAATAACATAAGAGCTTGAATATGGAAAATCTTATACATGTCTAATATGAGAAATGGTCTTGATACTGCTCATTCTATTGCCCAATTTGATCAAGTTGCAGATAGAGATATATTGATGACCTATGGGAATAAAGGATATCAATAATATGCATACTTCAAAGGGAAGATCAAAGTATTCAACTTTGTTTACATGTATCAAGATAACAAGAGCTATTCTAATTACATCATGTTCTTAGTACCCAACCCCATATATGCCCATTAGTTTATGATATAAGTACCAGGTAATGCAGTGTGAATCGTGTTTACCTAATCAAGCAATCATAGGAACATTTGTAATAAACCTATATGAGCTTCATAGATATAACAGTAATAAAATAACTTAAGCTTCATATTCCATGGACTCACGAGTATTACATGTTGTAAGCTCTACCTTATTTCCATAATCATATCCTCTTTCTAATACATGCTAATACATAAGCTATGATTAGTTACAAGGATAAGATAGATAAGCAATGGGTATAACACTTACCATGGATATGAAAGCATAGAGTAATATTGTATCCTTACATCAATATTGGCTCAATTCCCATGAGATCTGTAATCAATATCAAGCATGTATGATGTCAATACACTGTATAACCTATGTGATTGAATATATTATGTATTAATCATACCAATGAAGTTGAACAATACTAGTACCATATAAGCTTGGAATCAAACATGATAACATAGTTAAACAATGGAGTTCATACTAATATGTATGTACTAAGAGATCACGACACCAATATGTATAAGATCAATACTTGGAGCTATATACTAGTTACACTCTTATCTGATTCATTGTATAGATCAATGGGATTCATTCATCTCATAATGAGCACCTATGCAAGTTGAGTGTTCTAGAGGTTGTATACTTTATAGTAGTGATTGATTACTACAAGCCCTATGAACCAGCTAGGAGCTTATCTAATATATGAATACTACCATTTGAGACGTAGCCACACTATCAATTGCTTATGTTCCCATAGTCACTCTGCAATCTCAGTATGGTACTGATCAAATTAGGTAGATAAGATACCACTTGTATTCATTCAATGGGATTACTTATACCACTCATACCTACCCCAAGTAGAAGGGTAAGATAGACCGATGAGCAAAGGGAACAAGGGATAGCGACACACTTACTATGATAGGTAGTATATTAATAATATGGAACCTATTTCAACTTAGCTAGTCTCAATACACATAGGTTCTCAGCTATGGGTACAAGTAAGCAGCTTGATTGGATTAGTACTAAGCCCAATGATTATGTAAGTTGAATAATAACTAAGCTCACATGGGGTATATACACATTAAAATAGTAATAAGGAGGATTCCATAATAAATATGACTAAGCTTATGATATAAGTAAAGGTTCGGGGCTATGTGTATAAGGATTACAGTACTAAGTTTAAGCTAGTCTAACTATGATGGGTTTCATTACTATACCAATACATCATGCTAGTATGATCGAATCATAATTCGATAAGTATGATTCCCATTAGAGTGATACATGTTATAACTATGTGTAATAGACGTAATATACCAATACCGATACTGGGTTCAATGGGCAACAACATGGTAACATAAGAGATATGGAAACTATGATTACTAGTAATACCGGTGCTGTAATAAACAACACTGTTTATCATTTACTCTGATTAATGGAATTACTACTATATCTACCTAATGATCTCGTATTCAGTGCAACCTGTTAGTGTTTTCCTATGGGAATTAAGTAACATAGATGTGCTCTAATAGGTAATGGTAGAATAGAAACAACAAGTATGACATCGGCTCTAAGCTCTTATATAAGGTAAATGACTAGAACCATTAGCATTACTGAAGCTAGTATCACTTCTATTACTCACATGGTCATACAATCTCACTATGATAGCTTCTCTATATGGGATATGACTTCAAGTGTTATGCTTAAGCTCTACCATATATTACCATAACTATGATGAGGTTTGTATGTATGATAGTTATATATGTTCTGTAAAGGTTAGTGAATCATTACAACTTAGTTGAGTTTGGTTTATGTATATAAATCTACTAATAGTGTTACATGTGTCATATTATGTTACAAGTATAGTATAACCATAATCACTAAAGAAGTGGAATGTGTTATCATACCTATTATAGATAACAAGGGCATTTAACCTGTAATGATGATTACCAACCCGTTTGATCTATGTATTACTAATATACAATATCATATATTACACATAACTAGTATTGGTGCATTGTGAGGTTAGTCTCATTCCCATTAATCTATGTAATCAAATCAAGAAACGTAACTCGTATCATGCTTATTATTTACAGTCTATACTTACCATTATGTTATGGCATTACTACTGATTAATTTGAGTATTAATCCCATAAGTATCTATAGATCATATTTGTGTTTATAAAGGTTAGATATGTCTATCATTACCATTACTAAGCTGTAACATGTACAAAAGGTGATATAAGTGATATGTATAGGGTCAACTACTTACACCTAAGCTCTAAGCTGAGCTGCTTACAACCTGTATAAATATGAAGTAATATGCAAATATTGATGATTACACTCTTCATGCTATAACTAGTAATCAATACTATTCAAATGACTGGAATGATAGAGATCAGTAAATACAGTAAGTTGAATATGACTTAGTACTACCACTTTAATCATAGTATCCATGTCTCATAAGCTGCTTGATTTCCATTGCTTGTAAGCTGTGTTTGACTTAAGATGGGAATCACACTGGTCTCATAGTAAGCTTCTACTTGTTCATACTATATTAGCATATCAAATATGGATAAACAATATTCCATCTTTCCCTTATTAGTGACTATTGATTTAATGGTAGTTAGACTCCATCATAACTAGAGTAATTGAATTTAAATCTTTTACATGCTTATACTAGTTGATTTGATTACGGTAATAAGGCAGTGTTACTATGAATGGTATAAGGCTTATCATAGAGCCTAATCTATCAGTAAAGCTAAGCTAAACTATACGGGAAACATACACCCTAATAAGTAAGCTGATCAAAGTATAAGTACAGCTAAGTTAAGTATGATCAATGCATTTTATAATCTAGTTTCAAATCAGTATGACTGATCTGAGCATTGGTTCATTGTATGAATGAGTAATATAAGGTAACAAGGAGAATAATATCCTATATGTTACATATTATGTAAATATTGTAATATCATGAAGCTTGATCATTACACACAGTTATAAGAATTCTACTATGAACCAATGGTGTTGTCACAGGGATGGGCCCCTATAGCCAAGTCACAGTCCACTAGACTGTGACTTGGCTGCGGGGGCCAGCCCTGTGGCCAAGCTGTGAGCATGCCAACGGCTTGGCCACAGAGCTACCCCCCTTGTGGCCAAGTCATAGTCCAATGGATTGAGACTTGGCTGCGGGGGCCCAACCGTATGGCCAAGCCATTGGCATGCCCATGGATTGGGTACAAGGGCCAAAATTTAACATAATTTAAATTAAAAAATAAAAAAAAATAAAAAAAATAAACTAAAATATCAGTGGAAATTTTGAGCTGAATTTTGAGCTTACCAGAAGCTTGGCTCGCCCGTTCGAAGGAGAACCCACCAACATGACAACACAACTACTCGAAGGAGCGCCCACCAACACCAAAATGACATCAGGTCTGTGCCAAAACCACGTCCATGCCCACAGATTGGCTACAAAGCCTGAATTATAAATTAAAATTAAAATTAAAATTAAAAGAAAAACTAAAATATCATTGTGAATTTGGAGCTTACCTGAAGCTCGGCCTGCCTGCCTGAAGGAGAACCCACCAACACGACACCACAATCACTGGAATTAGTGCCCACCAACACTAGTCTGTGCCAACACAACACAGTCCGTGCCAACACTCAGTTCCTGCCAACACTCAACACAGTCCGTGCCAACACTCAACACAGTCCCTCACACAACACAGTCTATGCCAACACTCAACACAGTCCACACCAACACTCACCATAGTCCCTCACACAACACAGTCCGCGCCAACACTCAGTCCCTCACACAACACAGTCAATCATAGTAATAGTGAAGAAAAATGTTACATTTTCGATGTCCGGTTAACATATAAGTCATTTTTCGGTTGAAAGAATAGTTTGATTGAAAGAATATTTCGGTCGAACGATGTTTTCGGCCTGAATATCTTTCGGCCGAAAAGATATTGTCGGATGGAAAAAATCCATCTGACAAAATTTCTACACGAAAATCGAGGGCCCCACCATTGTATCGTTCGATTTGACGTTCCATAGTTCGGCTGGAAATTAATTCGGTCGAAACAAATATCTTTCGGCTGAAAAATAATATTAGTTCGACCGAAAGAATGTTTTTCAGAATTTTTGAGATGAGATTGTCACGAAAGTGTTAGCCAGCTCCGTGATTTTTCCCAAATATAAAATTTAAATGATATAAAATAAGCAAGTTATTATTCTTTTTATATATATAAAATACAAAATTTAAATGATATAAAATAACTAAATTATTTTTCTATTTATATTTAAAATATAAAATTTAAATCATATAAAATAACTATTTTTTTTTTATATATAAAATACAAAATTTAAATCATATAAAAAAACAAAGTTATTTATTATTTAGTTAAAAAAAAATTGAAAAAAAATAAAAATAAAAATAATAAATAAATAAAGAAGGTTTAGGCTAAGTTTAGCCTTGCATGAGGCCTGCGTGCCTCCCCCGCACTCAAAATACAATACAAAATAGGTCTCAACCCCTCCCATGCTCAATTTCTCTTCAGAAATTTAATTTTCCTCTCTTGCTCTGGGTCTCACACAATCGCTTCTTGCCTGCTCTGAGCATGAGAATGGCTCCATGGCCAACCACCTCATGAGCACATAAATGGTTCCCAAGACAACTCTTTATTAGTGCTTCAGGTGAGGTTTCCCTGTGATTTACAAACATAACAAACTGTTACTTGTCCATGGAGGAGGTTCAACCAGTTCAACTCTGTCGTGAGATGGGAAAAGGGAAGGAATCGACCAATGGCCAGCCTTGTAGGTGTGTACATCTTTGTCCATGAACAACTCGCACATTACATTCAGACTGGTAGGTATCTATTTAATGTGCACATTTCTCACGCTTAGGCTAAGTTGGTAAGATCTAATCCTTGATTTTCTTTCTTTTTATTTTCTCAAGAGTTAGATAGGGGTTCTCACACAATATTTTTGTTATTGTTGTTACAACCTAAAGAGTGTGCGGCCACCTTTGTGCCCCCATTTTGCTTCGGTCATGGTATCCATCCCAAGGAAAAAAACATTTGAATTAATTTTTTTTTATATAGTTACAGTTTTTTATAATATTTTTTATTTTTATTTTCTTGAGATGTTTTTTTTGATCTAATACATGTAAAATAATTTTGTCATTTATCTTTAACATGATCAAGAAATGATTTTTTACTTTGTCTCTGTGGTAGGCAAGGATTATTATAGGGAAACCATGTGGGTTTGAAGAGGCGTCTACTATCCCTTTCTTTCTACTCATTCTCTCACCCTTCTGGATTTTCAGGATAGTCTCCTAGGGTTTTCTTGGATTGTTTCTAGGTTATTTCCAAGGGTTTTAGAGGTCATTTCTGGGTTTTTATTTTTTGGTTTAGGGTGAAATCATAAATATGGGTTACACTTTTGCTTGTTTTATGAGAAAAAAACTGTATTTTCACAAGTTATTCAACTTCCGGCATACAAAAGTGTTTTTTTTATTTAGAATTTCACTTTACAGTAAAAACAAAACTTGTGAAGAATTGTGTTAGATTTCCAATGACTATTTTTCAATTTTTTTTTATCACGATTTGATATGTCAATTTGACAATTGTTTAACAGTATGTTCCTTAAACATGAAATGAATGATAATGAGTTACTTATTTC
>JASDQU010688265.1:4929-15304 GCA_032191745.1 Picea mariana
GTAAGATTTAAAAACAATTTTCCCTAATAAAAATGTCGCTCAGCCTAGTGAAATTAAAATCTAAGTCTAACTGGAACATGTGTTCAAAAAAATAATAATAATAAATAAACATATAACAAGAAGGGGGGTGAGAAATTAAAATTTATTTATTAAAGTCAAAATTATAATGGAGGATTAAAATTTTAAAAATGGAAATGGTTGTTTTCATTTATTTTTGCTAATTTAATTTTAGTTAAAAAGAAAAGAGGGTAAATGGTTGTTTCATCTACACTTGCTAAATTGGTTTTTAATTAAAGAAGAAAAAGGGTAAATGGTTGTTTTATCTACACTTGCTAAATTGTTTTTTAGTTAAAAAAAAAATAGGGAAACTTAAAATAAATAGGAAACTTAAAGAAAAAGGGGAAACCTAAAGAAAAGGGGAAACGTAAGGAAAAAGTTGAATGTCTAACTTAGTAAAGAATCTTGCCATTGGAACTTTTTAATTATGAACTCAACTAGGAATTAAGTAAAGGCATAAGTCATTTAAGAAGTGTAAGGGAATTTTGGGACACCAAGGAGTGTTTTTAGGAATGGTTTTAGGTGGGTGAGGGAAATAAGAATATTTAATTAATTAATAAAACTGTTTTTCTCGTGAAACTAGGAGATGGGTGACATGTGTACGGGGGAGGTTTTTCCTAATTAAAATTTATGAAAAAGGAACTTAATGATAATTTGGGAAACTAATTACTTAAAAACTCTATAAAAAGGATGGAGAAGGAGGAGTATGGCTCAGATATTTTTGTGTAACATTACGCTGCTGAATTTTTATCTTAACTGAACTTTCTCTTATGGGAGTTGGGATACCCAGCTGGGGTAACGAGTGGTAGCTTGACCTTGCGAGGTGAGTTGGGTGCTAACAGTTCTCTGGTATTGTGTGTGTGGCCCCTTTGCGGCTCGGGGGGCTCAAGGGGAAGAAGAGTACCCCTAGCGTTGGCTGGAAGGTACCGATGAGGTCACATCGGCTGGAAAACGGGATCTAGACGGAGCATGCATGAGACAACAACTCAAACCTTTCACATTGGGATAAGGTACGGATGTTAAAGTTGTTACCTACAATGGAATTTAATTTACGCATGTTATTTTTCAATGCTTGGTTGAATATTTCATTGCCATGAGCTTTCTTTCACCTGATTTCCTATGGTATTTGTAATCCTCTTACTCATTGTATTCTCAATTGTTTTCCCATGGCAAACCCAACCTCTAATTGCAATGATTTCTCTGTGTTTGTTTTTATTGATTATTGCGAATCAAATTTGTGTTTCTATCTTCCGTCCCTTATCCCTTTAGTTATTAGTCTGTGCCTGAGCAGTCGAATAGGAGACGAATCGACGGTCATCAATTCGGTGTTTAAAGACCTATAGATTTAAATGCCCTGCTTTCCTGTGCATGGATAATAAGCAAAGGATAATTTTTTCTCCCAGTTGTCTAACCCTTACTTATCTTTGTGTTTTTATATTATGATTAATTTCTAATCTTTGCTCCTTCTTATGAATGAGTATCTATGCATTTGATTGCTCCATTATCGAATGATTAGCCTTGCGCCCTCTTGTGTTGAGTATCTCTACGTTTTTGTTGATTTATCTCTAATTGAATAGTCTCTGCAATTTTGTTTGATTATCTTTGCGCTTCGTCTCTGTGACTTCTTGGCATATTATCTCTGTTTTTTCTGGAATGATTGTGTTTTAATTGTTGACAACTATTTTATTTCTGGGCGTTTTTCTTGGCATGTTACACAAAAATTACTCCACGAAATTCTGAGTGATATTATGCATCTCATCGTTTATTTCATAGATAGAAAATTGTTGTATTAATGAACAACCATATCATTGTTAGACATAGATTTAATAAGAGGCAACAAATTTAATGATAGAAAACAATTTAATAAGAGACAATGAATTTGGTATGACATTGATTTATATTTATTGATTGACAACGATTTTATATTTATCTATGGCTGTGATTTTAACAGTAATATTTTGACAGTGAACTTAATATATGTATGTTAACGATTTTTTTATGTATTACTGGATAGTGATTTGGATAGAGATATTATACTCTGCATTTTTGGATGGTAAAACTCTGTGATTATTGTGATTCTTTCTACTAAAAATCGTTCGCTTGTAACCCCTTCCTTTAGCAAGTGACTTGCAGTTTATTTTAAACGTTTAATTCCCTACCGATTATTACATGGATTAAAATTTAATTCCCTACCATTTATTACATAGATTGAGGTTTAATTCCCTGCCAATGTATTTGATGTTGATCCAATTAAAGATTCATGACACTATCATCTCATTGGCATAAGAAATGTCAATGTTAGCTGAGTCGATAATTGGGAGTATTTGAAATCCAGGCGTATTAATTACAGCCATGACAACATGTTATGCGATGATGTTTTTCTAGTGGCCATTGGGAGCATTTGTGGATTGGCAACATTTTGGAGATTCTATGCACTCTTTTCAATATGATTGGTAATGCAATAATGATAATTGCAAATTCGTTGGTATAAAGCTTGACTTCTAAAAGGCAAAGTAAATTTATGGTGTGAAGGAGTTGGTGTTGTCCAACTATGCGTTGACTTAAATCCGAGCCGTTTTCATTTTTTTAAAATACAGTAGTTAAATTTTAATTACAGCATCCTCATTGCACAGTGTCCCTGCTACTCTTAATGTTATTACATGCAAACTGTTATGGATTGAAATGATGAAACAAAGCGATTTATACATAGGTGGATATACACAATGATTTATATAAATTTGAATATAAACAACAATTTTATTATGACAGCGAATTATGCCAGCATTATCCTTTATTTGCTCTGTGTTTTAAATATATATTGACTATGTTTAATACACAGACAACGTTTTTCATATGCTTGGGTCAGCGATGTTATATTTTTCCTATGGCAGTGAGTCCCCTTGATTGATGGACAACGTTTATTGACAATGTTTTTATTTACATGTGTGTCAGACTTATATTTCTAGCAATTGTAGTGACAACAATTTAATATACATGGAGATACATATACATCGAAATTATACCTTAAATGGCAGCAAGGTCATACATTGATTGACAATGAATTTAGATAGAAATTGTGGATGCAATGTGACCATGTAATATTTTCGTTTTATGTTTGTAAATAAATGTGTTTTTTTTTGTGACGGTGTAATTGTGGTGTTGGTAATTGTTCTGTGGTATGCGGTGTATGGCATCGATAATTATCCACACAGTAAATGTTATTCACTCAATGATATTCTTCATAGCAATTTCATCCATATTGTTAATTACACAGTAGTATGTATGGATCATATGGATCATATAGTTATGGATCTTATTGATATTAGACAACGACATCATTCATATATTAGATAACATTGTTGATTTTATTAGACAACTTTGTTGATAGCGATTTATAGACAGCGTTGTGGATTTTATAGACAACAAGATAAATGCTATGCAACCATCTATTAATAGGCAGAGATTCTACAGTTAGAATTCATTATCATCATTAAACATAGAGTTTTGATAGACATCAATGTGGATATATCAACTATCTTGATCTAAGGCTTGTAGGTTTGGGAAGGGTAATGATAGGGTTGAAAGATTTAACTTAGGCTATACAAGGAATTACATTTTAGTAAATGAGAAGGGCAATGAGACCTTTATGTTAATAAAATCTTAATTAAATAATAAAATCTTATTGTAAGAATGGACTCTCGAGGGAAAATTTCATTGATGTCTAACAATGTCCCTTAATTAATGTGTGATGGTAATAGAATTTGTTGCGCAAGGAATTTAATGTGTTGTGTGAATGTTATAGTCATCAGATTCCCTTGCATCTTGTTGTCTTGTCGATTGTTGTTTGGATGTTTGGGTTTAGTCCTCATGTTTTGACATTTATTTCGGTCTCCTAGCGTGAGGGATTTAGCTTGGGTTAAGGGTCTAGAAATTTTGTGTTGTGCCATGGCTACTATCACGCCTATCACCTTGTGACAGCATGATTCCTGATGAGGTGATCATTGCGCGCCCTGATGGATAGACGTGAATGATAACATGGTCGGAGTCTTGGGATTCATGGTGTGGATGTATTGATCGTTTTAATGGATGTTGGTACTTGGTTTTGTAATTCCTTAATGCATTGGGTTTTGCACACCATAGAGGTTTCTAGTTACTGGTTATTGAAGCCGTTGTGTTGGGTTGTTGATGTTATCCTTTAGCTTGTAGGCATTGCCTTGCTTCTGTTGGGCGGGTAATCATTTTTATCTATCTATTGGTTATCGCATGTTTCATCCAGTTTCATTATGTGCTCGTGTGCTGAATCGTTGTTGTCTATTGTCTGATTTGTGTGCATTGTGTTTGTCATCAAGTTGTGTTGTTTAACTGTCATCGTTGTTGCCTTCCTGCTTCCAACAAAAATAAAAATTGCAGTTGCTTTTGTCACTTGTAGTCGTAACGATGGGGTCGTTACATATGGTATCAGAGCGGGTTCAACCCTGCGACTGTGGATCGCCATGCTTTCCACTGCAGTAAACCCTTGAGTATTAACCTAGCACTAATTAAAGCATTAACCTTCCCATGCGATAATCACAGTTAGATGACACCATAGAGATTCACAACGTGGTTCTAGGGGAGGAGGCGCGACGCCTCCAGTAGCATCCGTGCTCGAGGGTTCTAACCCCTAGGGAGACGAACAGGTTGTCATGCAGGAACATATAGTTGTGGTTGATGTGGTTGGGCTCATGAGGTCCTTTCAGCACATGTTTGAGGCACTGATCAAACATTTGGATATAAATGAGGCTAGGGTGCCGACACCCCCTGAGGATCCACCACATGCTCCGGTCGATACTAGTAGCATTCACCTCAAACTGGAGAAGGTCAAATTTCTCGACTTCTTTGGTGACCTGAATGGCACATCCGTCGAGGCATGGTTGGAGAATATGGCTATGTGTTTTTCACTTTGCGACTATATCTCCAACATGAAGGTCCGCTTGGCGATCTTTCAACTAAAGGGAAGTGCTCTTCTGTGGTGGAAGACTCTCCTGCCACATTTGAACTTGGCAGTCGAAGACGTGTCATGGGAACTGTTTGAGGAACGGTTTCAGGAGAGGTATCTGTCTGATGAATTCATTGAGCCTCAGCTCAACGATTTCAATGTCTTGCGACAGGGCATCCATATGGTGCCCAAGTACGAGGACCATTTTATGGAGCTACTTTGGTATTCTCCGCACCTGAATACCTGCACGTCACAACCTTAGGATATTATGACGTCGTGATCGGTATGGACTGATTGGAATCGCAAGAGGTGATACTCAAATGTAAGACGAAACAGATTAGCTTGGTCGATGATGAGGGACAAAGACACATGACTGTAGGTAAGAACTAGAGATTTTCCCTGAGGTTCATCTCTTCCTTGCAGCTACGGAAGAGCATGCGCAAGGGATGTAATATTTATGCGATCCTTGCGTTAAATGAGAAGGGAGTAGCGGAAGGTCTAGAACACCTTCCGATGGTGAGAGAGTTTGAGGAAGTTGTCCCTAAGGAGTTACCTGGGATTTCGTTGGAGAGGGAATTGGAATTTACCATAGACCTAAAATCGAGTACTGAACCGATAGCAAGAAAGCCTTATCGGATGTCGACCCTAGAGTTACAGGAGTTGAAAATGAAACTGAAGGAATTGTTGGACCTGGGACTTATACTTCCAAGTGTGTCACCATGGGGTGCGCCTGTTATTTTCATATGAAAGAAGGATGGGTCATGTAGAATCTGCATTGACTACAGTCAATTGAACAAGGCAACGATCAAGAATCAGTATTCATTGCCAAGGATTGATGATATGTTTGATCAGATGAAGGGTGCATCGGTGTTTTCAAAGATCGACTTGAGATCAAGGTATCACTAGTTGCGGATCGAGGACGATGACGTCCCTAAGACCGCCTTTAAGACGAGGTTTGGACATTATGAGTTTACTATTTACCATTAGGACTGACGAACACCCCATGGGTATTTATGAGTTGGATGAATGGGGTGTTCCACAAGTACTTGGAAAAGTTCGTCTAAGTATTCATTGACGATATATTGATTTACTCTCGGATGATGAAGGAGCATGACAAGCACTTGCGATTGGTACTACGGTGTCTGCAAGAGAACAAATTGTATGGGAAATTGTCTAAATGCTCATTTTATCAATCAAAGATTCACTACTTAGGGCATGTCATCTCCGGTGAAGGTATCATCGTAGATCCAGCAAAGGTCGAGGATATTATGGAATGGGTTGCGCTGAAAAATGTTCTAGAAGTGTGTATCTTCATGTGTTTAGTGGGATATTATCGATGGTTCGTCGAGAGTTTTTCGAAGATAGCAAATCTGATCACGGAAATGCAGAAGAAGAACAAGAAGTTCATTTGGACAGAGAAATGCGCAGAATCATTTCAGAGGCTGAAGGAGTTATTGACAACAACATCGATAATAAAGGTCCCAGACATGGACACGGACTTCTTGGTATGCACTCACGCATCCAAGGAAGGCTTAGGAAGAGTCTTGATGCAAGACAGTCAAGTGATCGCTTACATATCAAGAAAGTTAAGAAGGCATGAGGAGAACTATGCAACACACGATTTGGATTTGTTATCCAATGTATATTCCTTGAGAGTTTGGAGACAATACTTTATTGGATGGAAATTCAAACTAAAAATGTACCACTGTGGACTACATCACATATTTAGGAAAAGTGAGTTGAACGCGCGACAACGACGTTGGTCGAAATTTCTTAGTGAGTATGATTTCGAGATTACTTACATAAAAGGTACAGTGAACATAGTGGCGGATATGTTGAGTCAGAGACCACACATATTTTTGGTGATGCCTCTTCAGACGAATCTACGTGAAAATATTCTAGATTTACATCACAACGATGACTGGTACAAGGAGGGCAAGGATTTTCTCGGACAAAACACAATGATGGTACCAAGATTTGAAGGATTTTTGTTTGACGACGACGGATTATTGAGATTTAAAAATTGAATTTACGTATCGCCCAACGACGAGTTGAGGAGTTTGATCCTAAATGAGGCTCGCAGAGTCATGTACATGGCTCACCCGGGAGTCATGAATATGAGGGCATGCCTTAAACCCTTGTTCTTCTGGAAAGGACTAAAGGCAGACATAGTCAACTACGTGGAAAGATGTCTAGAATGTTAGCAGGTGAAGGCTGAACATAGACATCCAATAGGATTACTACATCCAAACGCTATTCCGGAATCGAAATGGGAGGTCATTTCGATGGATTTCATTGTTGGATTTCCACTGACGGCAAGGAGACATGACTCGATTTTGGTGGTAGTTTAATTCCCATACGGTTTATTACATAGATTGAGGTTTAATTCCCTGTCGATGTATATGATGTTGAGACAAATAAATATTCATGACACTATCATCTCATTGGCATAAGAAACGTCAATGTTAGATGAGTCCATAATTGGGAGTATTTGAAATCCAGGCATAGTACTTACAACCATGACAACATGTTATGCGATGTTGTTTTCTGGTGGTCATTGGGAGCATTTGTGTATTGGCAACTTTTTGGAGATTATATGCACTCTTTTCAATATGATTGGTAATGCAGTAATGATAATTGGAAATTCGTTGGTATAAAACTTGACTTCTAAAAGGAAAAGTAAATTTACGGTGTGAAGGAGTTGGCATTGTCCGACTGTGTGTTGACTTAAATCCCATCCGTTTTCATTTTGTTTAAATACAGTAGTTAAATTTTAATTACAGTGTCCTCGTTGCACAGTGTCCCTACCGCTCTTAATGTTATTACATGCAAACTGTTTAGGATTGAAATGCTGAAATAAAGCAATTTATATCTAGGTGGATATACACAACGATTTATATACATTTGAATATAAACAACGGTTTTATTATGACAATGATTGATGCCAGCATTATCCTTGATTTTCTCTATGTTTTACATATATATTGATTGTGTTTAATACACAGAAAGAATTTTTAATATGTGTGGGTCCACGATGTTATATTTATCATGTGGCAATGAGTCCCCTTGATTGATGGACATAGTTTATTAACAACGTTTTTATTTACATGTGTGTTAGAATTATAATTCTAGCAATTGTAGTGACAACAATTTAATACACACAGAGATACATATACAGCGAAATTATACCTTAAATGGAAGCAAGGCCATACATTGATTGACAGTGAATTTAGATAGCAATTGTGGATGCGATGTGACCCTGTAGTAGTTGCGTTTTATGGCTGTGAATAGCTGCATTTTTTTTTGTGACGGTGTAATTGTGGTGTTGGTAACTGTTGTGTGGTATGTGCTGTATGGAAGCAATAATTATCCACACAGTAAATGTTATTCACTCAGCGATATTCTTCACAGCAATTTCATCCATATTGTTAATTACCCAACGGTATTTATGGATCATATGGATCATATAGTTATGGATATTATTGATATTAGATAGTGACATCATTCATTTATTAGATAACATTGTTGATTTTATTTGACAGCATTGTTGATAGTGATTTATAGACAACATTGTGGATTTTATAAAGAACAAGATAAATGTTATACAACCATCTATTAATAGACATAGATTCTAGAGTTAGACTGTGTTATCATTGTTGAACATAGATTTTTGATAGACAACAATGTGGATATATCATCTATCTTGATCTAAGGCTTGTAGGTTTGGGAAGGGTAATGATAGGGTTGAAAGATTTAACTTAGGCTATACAAGGAATTACATGTTAGTAAATGACAAGGGTAGTGAGACCTTTATGTTAATAAAATCTTAATTAAATAATAAAATCTTATTGTAAGAATGGACTCTCGAGGGAAAATTTCATCGATGGCTAACAACGTCCCTTAATTAATGTGTGATGGCAATAGAATTTGTTGTGCAAGGAATTTAATGTGTTGTATGAATTTTATAGTCGTCAGATTCTCTTGCATCTTGTTGTCTTGTTGATTTTTGGCTGGGTGTTTGGGTTTAGTCCTCATGTTTTGATAGTTATTTCGATCTCCTAGTGCGAGGGATTTAGCTTGGGTTAAGGTCTAGAAATGTTGTGTTGCACCATGGTTACTTTCACGCCTATCGCCTTGTGATAGCATGATTTTTGATGAGGGGATCATTGTGTGCCCTTATGGATAGACATGAATGATAACCTAGCTGGAGTCTTGGGATTCTCGATGTGGACGTATTGATCATTGTAATGGATGTTGGTATTTGGTTTTGTAACGCCTTAATGCATTGGGTTTTGCGCACCGTAGAGGTTTCTAGTTATTGGTCATTGAAGCCATCGTGTCAGGTTGTTGATGTTGTCCTTTATCTTGTATTCGTTGCATTGCTTGTGTTGGGCGGGTAGTCATTTTTATCTATCTATTGATTATCACATGTTTCATCCAGTTGCGTGATGTGCTAGTGTGTTGAGCCGTTGTTGTCTATTTCCTAATATGTGTGTGTTGTGTTCATCGTCAAGTTGTGTTGTTTAATTGTCATTGTTGTTGCCTTCCTGCTTCCAACAAAAAATAATAATTTGTACTTGCTTGCTTCGCTTGTAGTCTTAATGATGGGGTCGTTACACCATCATTATCTGATCTTTACAAATTTTAAATTTTCCTTGGAATAGTTGAATCCTTTTGATGCATAGGGACTACGCTTATCTTTAATTTAGAATAACACTTGGTAAATAAAACCAATTGTATTTTGTAAACTAATATAGTATTAAACCATCACATAGTATACATCACAATATTCAAACATTTAATTACATGGAATTAAACTATAATAATTTTTTGTAAATTTTATTAACCAAAATGTCCAAGTTCTTAAGACATCATTACATTCAATAGAGTTTTTTTGTGAAGGTTCTCAACCTCTCACCCATTCACTAAACTCATCTTCTACTGAATCTGAAACTTCTCACAAACTACAACTTGAAGGTTTGAAGCTTGGATTATTTTAATAGTAATGACTAGCGCCTACATCCACCACCATAGCCATGGAATGTAGCTTTCTTAGAGACCAAAGGTGTCTTTCTTATTGTGGAAAGATAATTCTATACACAAAATGAAGTCTAATGGCATAATCATTCCAGGTGCCATGTATTGGTCATTGTTTTATATTCTCACTAATTATTTTAGCGACATTAATTATTTACTTTTACACTATAATTTTTATCGTTAAGTGTTAAGTTTTACCTCATCATTTTTCCACTGTCAAGTATGGACAAGATTATTGCTTGTTGTTACTAAACCAATATAGACTAGATTATCATTTTTATATTCTCTACAAACAATCATATCTTC